>JAFVLL020006733.1:0-11597 GCA_021397915.2 Tor tambroides
ATATTATTTGACGTACTTTAAGGTATTGAAAGGCTATAAATTGGGGGGGGGGGAATCTCCTTTAAGGTTCAAGCTCAAAGGCTGTTGATGGTTAATAGAGGTTTAATAGGCACTTAATTTAAAAGCAAAGCCGCTCCGATTATGTATAAAGAGATTTGAAATCAGATGTTGCTATTTATTCAGATATTGTAGTAATATATGTGAGATGGGAAATGACTAGAGGTGATAATTTTACTATGGATTAATGGTGCTTTAAAAAGCTAAACGGGTTTAACTAACAACACAAATGATTGTGATTCACATGGCAGTGATTTCACCAATCAGCAGTCTGACTGCACTTAACATCCGCTGCTCACTGGTGCTGATTCTGGGTAGAATTACCATGGTACAGTGGTGGCAAAATGGCAACTGGCTGTCTGACAGCCTGCTAGGGTTGCGTTAGCATAAATTATATTTAGGCTTGTGAAATGAATGTGCTATATATGTCATGTTTAATTCTAAATAAACACGGCTGCTTAATTTACTGAAGGTTTAAAGTTTGACTCTAACCAAAATTAATGGAAATCTTTCTTATAATTACAGAAGCTTTTATTTTGTACATTGTGATATTGTTAGGGCCTATTTGTGTTCATTATAATTTTTTCCCCTCTTAAAGGAATAGTTCATCCAGAATAGAAAATTGACTCACCTTCAGGCCATCTAAGATGTAGACGAGTTTGTTTTTTCATCATTTTTGGAGAAATGTTGCGTAAGATCACTTGCTCACCAGTGGGTCTTCTGCAGTGAATGGGTGCCGTCAGAATGAGAGCCCAAACATCTGATTAAAAACATCTCGGTAATCCATTCCATCAATTAAAATCTTGTGAAGTGAAAAGCTGCGTGCGTCTAAGATACAAATCCATAATGAAGACATTTTTAACTTAAAACCATCACTTCTGCCAAAATACAAATTCAGAATCCATAATAATGCTTTCCTCAGTGAAAAAAGTCCATCCTCTGTTGTTGTCTCATATAAAAATCCACCAGCATATGTTTAAAACTGTTTTTGCCTGTTTTCTATTGTAAACGCTGCTTGATCTGTGCAGATTTCTCTCCTGATTCAGATGAGACAACTTTAAGTTAAAAAAACATCTTAGTGATGGATTTGTTTTTTACAAACACGCAGCATTTTAGTTGACAAGATGTGAATTGATGGACTGTAGTTGTGAGGATCCATCTGTGAGCAAGTGATGTAATGCTACATTTCTCCAAATCTGTTCTGATAAAGTAACAAACTCATCTACATCTCAGATGGCCTGAGGGTGAGTACATTTTTGGCAAACTATTCCTTTAAAGGCAGTGCACAGTTCTAATCTTCTGCCTCATTTGCAGTCTTGAGATTTGAATACTAATGTTATATCTTAATATCCTGACAACAGCAATTCAGTATCCTGTGAAATAAAATCAGACTTACAATTAAAAAAAAAAAAAAACACATTAAGAAAACTTGTAATTTACATTAATAAACTGCAAACAGTTAATGAATGACTAATTCATTTCGACTGTTCTTGATTGCAACATTCAAAAGAATGACTGATTTATATAAATCTAACAAACTGCATAATGATTAAGGAATGGATGAAGGAGCGAGTAATCAGATCTGTAGCAGCAAAGTACTTGGGTTAGGTTATTTCATGGGAATAAACATGAAAACATTTGGGCATATGATAGTGTATATCCGTTTATGGATGTTATTATTCATACCCTCAGTCCATTGACAAACAATGTCATTTTTTTTCATTGCAAGTACAATGTCACACCACAGAAATGTAACATTTTCAGTACAACATAGTGCCTCATACAAACCACTGTGCTCTGTAAATATCCATTTTCTTTGCATAATTTATGAGGTTGTGATTTCGCTCTGAAGCATCGAGTGGATTATTTGTTTTAATCTTTGGTAAAGGCTCTCAAAACTGTTGCCCTCGAAAAAGAAGGAAAACCAAAATGACACGCTGATCTCACGAGTGCATGTGTTGTAATTACCCATCAGTGTTGGTAATTCTCGTGTTTCATTGTGACGAACTCAAAAGAAACCAATCTCACCGAGTCATGTAGAATTGTTAATTAGTCGCGAGAAACGCGTTTTCTATCAACCCCGTGGAATTTGCATAAGTGTTCATTTGTTGTGCGTGTCAGTACTATGCCATTTTTACCATAGACATCTAACATGTTTAATTACCACCTTTTTTTAGTCAGTCTATGCATGGTTTGTGTATTGAATATGTTTTTAAAGAGTTGTTACAAAGGATCTGATATTCGTTTGGAGTTGCGCCGTTTCTTTGGAAAACATTTGAACCCTGGTGTTTGTCTCGCACTTTAATTTTCTTAACGGAAAGCACACGGGGAGAAAAAGATGAAATGCAGCGCCTTGTATGTTATTTGTTTTTGTACTTATGAGGACGTCTTTTGAAAAGGTTTGCTTTTTTGTATTTCATGTGTTTTTTCATGTTAAAACTGTACAATTGGACATCTTCCATATAAAAGAAAATGAAATTATCTCTGACTGTGAGCACATTTTCATAAATCAGCACTAATAAACGATATGTATGATGTGTTTCTTTATATCAAGTGTTTGTGAACTACTTCATTTTCAATGTATCCTGTTTAAATGATACACAGTTGTATTTAAATGTGTGAAAGGAACTTGAATTGTCTCGTTATCTCTAAGGATACAGATTTGAGTACAGGTTTACTTTGTGTTGATCTCCTCCTGTTTAGCACAGAAAATGTTTTGGACTAAAGATATACATATTTTAAATAATTATTACTTTTTTTTTTTTTAAATATACAATATAAAAACAATACACTGTTCAAAAGGTTTGGGCTGGTAATATCTTTATTATTATCAAAAATACAGAAAAAATTGTGATATTGTAAAATATGATTACAATTTAAAATATTTTTCTATTTTATAAAATGTAATTTATTCCTGTCAAAGCTGAATTTTCAGCATCATTACTCCAGTGTCACATGATCCTTCAGAAATCATTCTAATATGCTGAGCTGCTGCTGAAGAAATTTTTCTTGTTTTTATCAATGTTTAAAAAAGCTAAAATATTATTGACCATTTTTTTGAAGGATTCTTTGATGAATAGAACATTTATTTAAAATGGAAATCTTTGTAAAAAATGTATTTACCATCACTTTATTAGTTTAATGTATATGTAATTTTCTAAAAAATGACCCAAACTTTTGCATGCTTATGAATATTCCTTGTCTGATTAAAATCAGAGGCTTTGACGCATTAAAAAATGGGATTTTTAAAGTTAAATCGAATGAGTTATGAAATAAAAAGACAGTGTAATTCTCTGAATCCAAATGTACATAAATTTGAGACATTGGTCATGTGTCGCTTTGTACAGCCAGCCAGATGTTCTGTCGTCAATTAAAGCACATATGCTCTTTTATGATCATCAGATATGTATTAGACAAAAATGCAAAACAGAAGCATTTTCACAAAAGCTCTCAGATTTTGGAGCCCATTGTGCATGTGTTCATGATAACACTAAACTGTGTATGTGTGCAAAATGATTTTGATGACTGCACCAAAAATGCTGCACTTAAGTTTCTTTGTGTAATACCAATATTCCAGACGTTTCATAAATCAATGGTCACACATTTCCTGTTAACAGAGGTGGCTTTTATTAGCTCAGCTTACAGGATCCAGGGAGCTCCACGGAGTCCTGTGTACTTAGTTTATTGTACATCACTTTGGATGAAAAGCCAACGACAAGTAACTATGTACAAATCAACTTGAGACAGTAGCATTTCAGTGTAATATTAAATTCTTATTACAATACCTGATTATTTACCATTACAGTATTTCAATCTTTAATGGCATAGTTAGGAGCTCCACAGTAGCACTCAAACAGACGCTCATAATTAGTGCTACCTTTATTTGGTCCAGTAGACAACGATGAGCAACAGTTCAAACCATGAGGATAAAGGCGAAAACGAGGGGTCAACTGTACTGTAAAGGCAGGCTTGGCATTGGGTCGACAGGTCTGCTAAGAGTGAAGTCCCATGTCTCAGTAGTGGTACAGAAGAAAAACTGGCTTTGAGAGTCTGGTTATGGTGGTGAGTGGACTCTGACCTAAAGAATACAGCAATCCGAGTCGTCCTTCTTTTCCCGGCGCCTCTGTCCTCCGTGCTGAGATGCGGCCTGACCTCTCATCTGCAGGAGTATGAAGAAAGAGTTCAGTTTCAGTAAGTCTTCTGAATTTTGCCACTACACTGCGGCAGAAACCTTTAACTAAGTGGGGAAAAGTTTACAAAGGGCAGTTGACAACTGCTTTATGCTTTTTAAAGATTTTTTTTTAAACTTTCTTGTGTATCTCTATGAAGCTTTTTTGAGAGCAATTTTGACCCCCCCTCCCCCTCCCCCCTCAGAGAAAAAAAAAAAAATGAGTTTACAATCTCACAATATAGACATTTTTTCAGAATTCTGAATTTACATTTTGCAATTTTGACTCTTTTTCTTCTTCAAAAAAAAGTGTACATCTCACAATTTAGAATTTTTTTTCAGAATTTACATTTTACAATTTTGACTTTTTTATCAGAATTCTGATTTACATCTCGCAATTTTGAAATTTTTCAGAATTCTGAATTTACATTTTGCAATTTTGACACTTTTCCTTCAAAAAAGTGTACATCAATTTAGATTTTTTTTTTCAGAATTTACATTTTACAATTTTGACTATCAGAATTCTGATTTACATCTCGCAATTTTGAAATTTTTCAGAATTCTGAATTTACATTTTGCAATTTTGACTTTTCCTTCAAAAAAGCGTACATCTCAATTTAGAATTTTTTTTCAGAATTTACATTTTGACATTTTTTCAGAATTCTTACATCTAGCAATTCTGTTTTTATTTTTTATTTTTTTGCTACGTAATTAAATCAAAAAAGGTAACTGTGACTTATCTCACAATTCGTTTTTTTATTCTTTTCTTCTCAATTTCTTTTCTCGGAACTGTGAGGACAAAAGACACTGAAAAAAATAGTAATATTTTATAAATAAACTGGAAAAATTCTGTATTTCAACAGAATTGTGAAAGAAATAGTCGTAATTATTTTTTTAATCCCATGGCAAAAACAAGCTTCCCTACCACATCACGACAGTTCATAGAAAAATCTTTGAAATATCAGAAAGAATTCTGATTTCTCAGAATTCTCATTTTTGGGTGAACTATACTACCATTTTCTTTTTTTCTTTTTTTTTAAGAAATAAATATTTTTTTTAGTGCTGTCAAAAAATTAATCGCGATTAATCGCATCCCAAATAAAAGTTTTTGTTTACATAATATATGTGTGTATACTGTGTATATTTATTATGTATATATAAATACAAACACATGCATGTATATATTTAAGAAAAACATGTTATATTTATATATTAAATATATTTTTATATAATATAAATTATATGAATATAAATATAAACTTTTAAATACATGTAAATATTTTCAAAATATATACTGTATGCGTGTGTCTTTATATATACAAAATAAATATATACAGAAGACACACATATATTGTGTAAACAAAAACTTTTATTTTGGATGCGATTAATCGCGATTAATCGTTTGACAGCCCTAATTTTTTTCTATTCAGCAAGGATGCATTAAAATGTTCAAAAGCAAACGGAAAGACATTTCTAATGTTACAAAAAATTCTATTTAATCTATTTCTATTTTTCTATTCATCTCGAAATAAATATTAAGCAGCAATGTTTTCAATACTGATAATAAGAAATGCCTCTTGAGGACTAAACTGGCATATTAGAATGATTTCTGAAGAATCATATGATGCTGAATCCATCACAGGAATAAATTACATTTTAAAATATGTTAAAATTGAAAACATTTCTATTAAATTGTAATAATATTGCACAATATTTACTATTTTTTGACCAAATAAATGATCCTAAGAGACTTGAAAGAGACTAATCATAAGAGACTTAAAAAACATTTTAAAAAAATTATTGAACAGGAAAGTACTTTGAGACAACAAAAACAAATGTGCGCAAATCACTCATGAATCTACTCTTTTGTAAATCGCTACTCTATATTGAATACAACAATTTACACAATGGTTTATAATGGATTTACTCAGACATTCATTCTGCTAGGGTTTCATGAATAAAGCCAATTTAATCTCAAAGAATGTTTTAATCTCAAGTTTCATGCGCAAGCGTTTCCTCCTGAAGGAAAGACAGGAAGTACCTGTCCTGCTGAGGGCTGGTGCTGCTGTGTTTGTGGCTGCTGGTACTCCTCCTGCTGCAGCTGTCTGGCCAGCTCAAGATCACTCATGGGTCCAGGAGCTTCACCCTGCTGCTGCTGCAGGGACATCGCCACCAGATAGTCCTGCATAACACATCCAAACATACACTGAATCCATCTTAAACCAATGTTGGTGTAGATGTCAACATGAAACGCCTTTCTCAAATTACAAATTTCTGAGTGAAACAGAATAAACCTTGGGAAATAATGTAGATTTGTTTTGCATTGGGATTTGATTGGATCACGAGGAGGTGGAACATGTTAGGCTGTGATATTATTGGCTACTCTTACACCTATATGATAGGAAAAAGCAGGCAAAATCTTAATCACCTGGTCGATCTGCATTTGCTGCTGTTGTTGTGCAGAGGGCTGGCTGGCTGCTGAGGGTTTCTGGGAAGGGTGACACAATCTGAAGTCTGAGTCACAGAAATTCCCATCCCCCTCCACATTATGGAGACTCTCCCACACCACGCTCTCCTCCTGCAGGAAGCCCTGATCTGTGACCAGCAGATAAAGGTGACCCTGCAAATTCACACATTGAACACACTGATCACTGGTCAGCAGATATACTGTTGCTGACAAAATAACAGCGACAAAGCCATTCGAATTTCAAATGCATCTCAGTAAGAATTTGAACGTAAGCAATTCAATGAGTATCATATTAACATACAGCCCAAAATATGTTGCTTTTTTTTGCTTGTAGTTTACTGGATTTACTTAAAGGGATAGTTTGCCCAAAAATTTAAATTCTATCATCATTTACACCCCCTCCACTTGTTCCAACCCTGAGTTTCTTTGTTCTGTTGAACACAAAAGAATATTTTTTGAAGAATGTTGGTAACAGCTAATGGTAGCCATTGACCCCATAGTATTTTTTTCCATACTATGAAAGTTAATGGCTTCCAGCAACCTACTGTTTAGTTTACAGCATTTTTCAAAATATTTTCTTTTGTGTTCAACAACTGAAAGAAATTCATACAGTTTTGGAACAGTTTTCTGAAATTTGATGTTTAAAAATGCACATAAGGCATTATCTAATTAAATGTGCATATTAACATTTTTTCAGAACAATCTGAACAATATGAATTTTTTGTTTCATTTTGTTAACATATTAGACTCTATTATAGAGAGGATTTTGGAGATATATATATATATATATATATATATATATATATTTGGTGTATGTAAGTGCAACAGAATTGGAGATTTTTGGCTCTCAGAAAAAAAAAGTATTTTGAGAAAACAGCCTTTAAAGATATGTAGTTGTTGAACTCCACAGTTCAAAACGCAGTTACTCGAGCTAAATGTTTCACTTGGGCTCAAAAAACGTAAGCAAATAAAGACTTCTGTGCTATTTTCAGATTTTAAAATCTGCATCAAAATCTTTTTTTTTTTTTTTTTTTTGGTGGTGGTGGGTTTAAAGCGGCTTGACGTTGCTGGGGTTGTTATAATCAGCTTAGCTGCTATGGAGAGTGTTGGTGTGGGAAGGCTGCTAAACACCTTGTGCTTTATCATAGTGCTGAAGTGGTTGTTCCTGAAAAATACAGACAGTTCTCCCTCCTTGGCTGTTGTGTTGAGCTCACACAGGCCGTGATACGACAGCTGGGTTGCTGTGGACTCCAAAAATTGCTCTGCTATCAAACCTGTCAACAAATAGACATTAATACAATGCTGAGGAGTCCACACACCTGTGATATACAATATCTAAGCCATTCGTGTATAAGAAATAACATTAAATGTACCTTCACTGACTTGACTGCTATCTGTCGAGTGCTTGAACTCTATGATCTTCTCCACCAGTTGGTTGTAGCTGAGTTTGCCCACTGCAGACACCACCTCAGGACTCTGAAGATGAATGGAGCACTTGTATTGTTGTTTGGATACACAGAATTCACACATTATATAACGTTTCTGCTGACGTACCTGTGGGTCGACAAGCCAGCCGTGGTAGAGCGGAATGTCAAGCAGATCAAAGACGATGCATTCAGGCGTGTACTCAAAATCCGACACACCTGTAAAACGCACATTAACGTCGAGGCCTGTGGACAACTTTGGCAGCACAGCCATAGCGTCGCTCATGTTCTGTGAAGGGGATGAAAATATAATAAAAAACAAAGTCTGCTGAGACAAAAATACATACAAATACATGAAGCTATTTCAGGGTACTTTATGACGGTTATGTTATTGGCCTCAGCGTCTAATACACTGAAATATTTGGGTCAAGTGGAAGATAATATAAGTAATATTTATTTATATATATATAATCCTTCAGAAATTATTCTGATTTGGTGCTCAAGAAACATTTCTTATTATTATCGATGATAAAACCCATTTTTATTTGAAATAGAAATATTTTGTAGCAATATAAATGCCTTTACTGTCTTTACTGCTAAATAAAAGTATTAATTTCTTTAATACTTTAAATAAACCTTGATTATTTTTGTTTGCAATCCTCAAGACAACCCAATAGCAGACTACATTCAGAAAAATTAATAATCTGAAATATTCTAAAAGAAATCATGTATATATTTTCATTTATATTATAAAAAATATGAATTGAAAAAATATTAAACTAAATATGAGAACATTAGCATTATCTCGCATAAACTTGAATTATTCTATCGAATCCATTTAATTTTCAGTCGTGAACAAAAAGGAACAGCAAGGGCTCATGAACAAAAGGAGGCTTTCATTTGTGCATCTATAAGCACAAACAAACATTGTAATTGTTGGAATTGTTAATGAAGGGATCACAAGCCTTCATTCAAAGATTGAAGGCCTCATTCACTGATTGTATATGTTTTTTGGTTCTGAGGTTTTAAGCGCAGCCCATCTGCTTAACATGTTAATAATATTCACTAGACATGTGCAGAGCTGAGCCTGTTACAATGGTTCTCCCACACTACGATTTACCTGCTGGAAATTGAGCTCCATGCCTTCTGCTTTCTCCCGCGGTTTGATGGACAGCACACATTCACCTAGAACGAGAAAAAGTTAGGCTTAAGCATTTTAAAAACACTTCAGCTTTCTGTCAAAGGCTGTGTGATTTGAGAAGTGTCACCTTTTCATGTCAAACATATTTGTATTGTTTGTGAAAGCACTTCTGGTTTATCTCCCCATCACTCAGCAACATAACATCCTCATCACATGTTTATCTTTCTAGCGGTGACCTAAGAAGAGGTGATATACAGTGGCTCCAAAAAATATTTGGACACTTAAGCCACACTTGAAATGTCATTGTATCAGAGAAATATAAGTACATAAATATAAATAATATGACAGTGACACCAGTTGGTTACTAGGAATTTTAAGAAAAGAGTTTTTTTTTTTTTCAGTTGCCACTTGGTTTGAATTTTGTTATTTAATGCAGTGCAATGATATTCATGTATGTGACTTCAATGTGCAAACGTTCCCAAAAACATTTTAGGGACACTGTAAAAGAAAACCCATAGCTGATCAAGAATGCTAGTTAAAGAAATAGTTCACCCAAATATGAAAATTTGCTGAAAATTTACTCAATTCATTCAAGATATAGTTGAGTTTGTTTCTTCATCAGATGTAGAGAAATCTAGCATTACATCACTTGCTCACCAATGGATCCTTTGCAGTGAATGGGTGCCGTCAGAATGAGAGTCCAAACAGATGATAAAAACATCACAATAATCCACACAACTCCAGTGAAGCAAAAAGCTGCATGTTTGTAATAAACAAATCCATCAATAAGACTTTTTCACTGGAGGAAGCATTATTACGGAATATGGATTTGTATTTTGGCCAGAAACAACGGTTTAAAGTTAAATCACCTTAATGATTGATTGATTTCTTACAAATGCAGAGTTTTGTGCTTCACAAGACATGAATTGATCAGCTGTTACTGATCAACAATTACTTGTGGATTATTGTGATGTTTTTATCAGCTGTTTGCACTCATTCTGACGGCACCCATTCACTGCAGAGTGAGCAAGTGATGTAATACTAAACTTCTCCAACAAATGTTTTAGATGGCCTAAGGATGAGTACATTTTCAGCAAATTTTCATTTTTGGGTGAACTATTTTATTACTTTAAACATCTGGACTAGTATGGATTCAAACCCATCGAGGGGGTCAGAAAGTATTACCATTGTGTCCTCGAGCGAGGCACTTAACCTAAAAGTGTCTTCTAAATGACTACTTACACAGAGAGCAGAGACTTAATGGTATAATCCGTGATTGGGGTGCCATTAATGGTACTGAAACACAAATGTTTTCACACAGTAACCACACCCCCTCCTTCTCAAGTCACATCAGCCATCTGTTTCCAACCATAAAGTTTACTGTGGTGCATCACTTGAGCTCCTTAACTTATTACAGTCCATTACCACGATAGATGTGCTGCTGTGTGCACTTTGTGTTTTAATGTAATTTGATGTAACTGCATGTCCAGTGCTCTAAAACATCCTACCAAGGTGAGCCATCAGCTCTTCAGTGGTGACCACTTCCGTCTGAGCCGCCAACTTCACCTGAAGAATCGATACAGACTTCATACAGTTCATATTTTACATACATATAATGATCTAAAGTACATGCACATGAAATTCACAAACAAATACTTCTGCTTTTAGTCACGGCACACCCTCGTCTACATTTTTTCTTCTATTTCACAAGACTTTTTTTCTTGAATGTGTTATCAGGATTTTACTGTAATCAGAAACAGTGTCTATACAGTAACACACAGGAACAGATAAGGAGATCATGAGTCTATTACTAGGTCAGTGAATAGTCGGAAAATTTTACTCAGCTAAATACTGGTATCATTGATTACAATGCATTTTTTTATATTTATATATACACTACTGTTCAAAAGTTCTGGGTCGGTAAGATTTTTAATGTTTTTAAAGAAGCATTATGCTCACTAAGGCTGCATTTGTGTAATGAAAAATACAGCAAAACAGTAATATTGTGAAATATTATTACAATTTAAAATAACTACTTTTAATATACATTTTAATATTTAATATTTTATTATATTGTAAAATGTAATTTATTCCTGTGATGACACAATGTTATGTTTTTTAGCATTCTTTCACGAATAGAAAGTTTTTACTGTCACTTTTGATTAATCTAATGTGTCACTGATGAATAAAAGTATTAATATCTTTTAAAAAAATCAGGTTAGTAAGATTTATATTTTTACATATGTGACCCAGAACCATAAAGGTCAATTTTTTGAAACTGAGATTTATACATAATCTGAAAGCTGAATAAATACAATTTCCATTGATTTATTGTTTGTT
>JAFVLL020006733.1:11697-81607 GCA_021397915.2 Tor tambroides
TGCAGGGCAAAGTGGACAAAATTTTGGTAAGTTTCTTAGAGGATAAAATGAACTGAAATTTTAACCTTCTGAAATGTTACAATTTATATCAAGTGTATTTTCAGTCTTACTTAAAACAAGAATGTAGCAGGATGACACATTTGGTTAGCTATAGTATGAACCTTAGAGAAACTCTTATCTCATCAAGGCAGTAAAAATATATATAGTCTCACTTACATATGTTTGAATCCACAGCATTAGCAGTTTAAATCTATTGCTACTATACAGCCAATCTTGTTAATATTATGTTACAACTGTATCCTGTTCTGTAGTATTTTTGTATAGTATTTGTACTTTTACAGTGTTTTTGAGTACATTTTCTTGCCCTTATTCTATCTTTCTCCCTGTGACATGTCTCCTCTCAGGAAGATGTACAGCGTTTCTCTGACAATGACAAGCTCTACCTTTACCTACAGCTACCCTCAGGTCCAGGTGCAGGAGAGAAGAGGTACATGAAATCACACAAATATACTTCAGTCAGACTTAATCCATTTTTTAATATGTATATTTTTAATGTATCCATTCTGAATATTAAATTAAAGCATTTGATGTCCCTTAAGTCCCAGCTAATCAGGCTAGATAGAAATAACACAGATGTGACAAGAAATGTTATATGTGACACATGTTTGCAAACTGCTTCTCTGTGTACACCAGTGGTGATTCAAACTCGGTCAACACGGCAGACCAGCTTCACACCTGCAACTGGATCCGTAGCCACTTGGAAGAACATCCTGACACCTGCCTGCCTAAACAAGATGTTTACGAGACATACCGGTAAGGACTGGGGTGCAGAATATGCACACAAGCCTCTTAGACTGAATTATAATTCAAAGTAAACACTTTCTGGCTCTTTTCCTAGACTTTTAATGGTCCATTATCTGTTTTTTTCTGAAATTTGTCACAAAATACAATGATTACTTTCTTGCCTTTTTATCTAAACAGGAAGCACTGTGACAACTTACAGCATCGGCCTCTAAGTGCAGCAAATTTTGGTAAAATCATCCGAGACATCTTCCCAAACATTAAAGCACGAAGATTGGGTGGTAGAGGACAGTCCAAATATCCTTTTGTCTCTAATTTCATTTAATTTGTAATTCGAAGTACTGTCTTTCATTGTTTTATTCAGTGAGACCTAATGTATAGTTCAGTGTCCCTTAACATAATTGGCAGCACATACTGCTATAGTGGGATACGTCGAAAGACTGTGTTAAACATGCCATTACTGCCCAACCTGGACCTCAAAAATGACCCGGTATGATTGTCTACTTACTACTGACTTTTCCTCTAAATTGCTTTCACAACATTAAAATAATATAAGTCAGTGGTTTTCAACCCTGGTGCCCTGCCTCACACACACATTTTGCATGGTGATCCTGGAACAGGGTTGAAAGCCACTGATATAGGTTGTCTTTTTTTTTTTTTTTTTTCGTCTAGAAGGAAAACATACGTTTATGCTTACATGTTCTGTTTATGAACCTATGTGATGTGCCACCTCCAGTCTGAACTAACGGAACTGGTGCAAACCTACAAGCAAGAGGTCACTGAAGCAGCCTGTGAACTCATCTGTGATTGGGCCCAGAAGATCCTGAAGCGCTCTTTTGACACGGTGGTAGAAATTGCACGCTTCCTCGTACAGGAGCACATCGTCAACCCACGCTGCAGCCAAGCCGAGCTCATCACTTCAGCTGCTCTGGCAGGTACGTGCAAGTAAATAGTAAGATGACATGTTAAGTTTTGCTCAGCATTATTGTGATGTCATTGATGTACTGTTATAGATATTGTTAATATTTTGAATTACATTGTTTTTTCTGTTTTCATTTTATTTAAAGTTGTGGTTTTTTTCTATTAGTTTGTTAAATGAAATAGTTTTATTAAGTTTTAGTTTAATTTTAGTTATTTTAGTACTAAAGAAAATGAGAAATGTTGTCTTGGCAACTAGATGAATTAACACTTTTTAAAAAAAAATGTATATTTGGCAACTAACACTTTTTAAAAAAAAAAAATATTTATTTTAATTAAATGTAATCTTTTATGGTTTTAGTTAACAATAATAACACTGATTTTGCTACATTGCTTTAGGAGTGAAACTACATTTTTTATATTAGTTTTTTAAATGAAATAGTTTTACTTTTAAAGTTTTACTTTAGTTTGAGTTATTTTAGTACTAAAGAAAATGAAAAATGTTGACTTGGCAGTTAGATGGGTGTTTTTATGGGGTTTTTTTTTAATATGTTTTATTTTAATTAAATAATTTTTTTGATAGTTTTAGTGAACAATAATAACACTGATTTTGCTACATTGCTTTAGGAGTGAAGTTACATTTACGGTTTGTTTTTGGGTTTTCATAGGTGGACCTTCCAAACCTCAAAAGGTAATCAAAAAGATTCCAGCAGCTTCTCGAGCAGGTGGAGCAGAAGAAGATAATGTCAGTGCAGAAAATAAGGTATTACTGGTCTGAAATTTGACTTCCCCAAATTTCTCACCCTGAATAATTGTGATTCATAATTCAGTCATTTTTTCACTAATCTCTGGAATAGAGTATCATCAAATATTTTTATATAATGACTGTATAAATGCTAAACCGTGTAATTGATAGTTGTCCCAGTCAACCAATTTCCTACATATCTGTGCTTCTTTTATATTTCTCAGCTGAAATCAATATGTAATGGCCATTTTTTTTTGGTAACTTGCCATATCATAAGTGGAATAATTTACAGTCAGCCAGTCAATTTCACAAAATAAACCCAATAAGGGCATCCTGATCACCTTGTCAGGTTTGTTTTGTGATAATGTCACATATTAGCAGTAGTACATACTATAAATGGTAAATATAGTACCGTTGTGATGTTTTTGGCAGCAAAAAGAGAAAGACGGTGTGGAACAGCCGCCATCCAATAAGCAGCAGGTCAGTGATAAACCAACCAATAAGGTTGAGTCTGCTCGAGTAGAGGCCTATATGAAAAAGCTGCCTCAGCTCCTTCCCAGAGGCACCGTTCCAGAGAAAACCTCCCCACCGTGTCTCACACCAGCCGATTCAGGCAGCGTTCAAGTCACTTTGCCTATTACAGTCGCAACGATACCCTCTCAACCAGGCGGGACCGTCCCAGTTATGATTCTGCCATCAGGCGTGAGTCTTTCCTACCCAGAGCGCGAAAAAACATCAGTCACGGTCGCCACTTCCGCTGCTCCGACTCCAGTCGTACAGAGAGCGCGACCAGCAGCTCCAAAACGGGGCCCTGACCCCACCACCTCAGTGTCAGCTGCTGGAGTGGCTCCGAAACGCAAAAGAGGACGACCCAGAAAGCAAAGACCAGAAGACATGGCACTGCAGGTACCGTCACCCCCAACTGCAAATCCGAATCCAGCTTTGCTCACGAGAGGAGTAATCCAGAAGGCCTTGCCTTCCTGTGCACCCACCGCTCCTTCACAGTTGGTGGAAATCTTGATCCAGGACCAGCCAGGCTTGATGCTCAGCCAACTTCCAACCATCCAGGAAATGAGAGATGCTGAGCATAGAGGTGTAGTGGTGCAATGTCAACCTGCACCAGAACCTGAGAAGCAGCAGTCCGTCCTGCTAATGCAAGGGCCCAACCAACCGGGTTACGAGCTGAGCCGCAGGATGATCATCCAGCGTGCGCCGCTATCCAGAGAAGGAAGGCCGGCTCTCCAAGAAGTGCCACAGTCCACCCTTTCGTACCTCCCGCCGGCAACGTTATTAGAGGACAGAGGAGAAGTGGAAATTACTCTGACTCCTGTGGAGCCACAGGTCGATTCCATGCCAAACTCAGCAGGTATTCCCAGCTCCTTCAGCTCCTTGTTTGGAGAAATCCCAAAACCAGATACCCCGTAACAGCAGCACAGCAACCGAATCCCTGATCTCAATGTGCAATGCCTTTCCAGTGCTTCTGTGAATTGCATACTAGCTTGTAGTCAAACTGAGGTGTACCATCTTGGCTGAGCTTGACTGGGTATGTCTGCTTTCTGTGTAAAATGATGTATAGAAGTACAACCTGTCATTGTTGCCTTCAAACAGCAACTACACTCATATTTTCATATTATCAATACGAAACATACATGAATTCCTGAAGACTCCAGGAGCGCTTTTGAAGAGATTATGAATTTAAGTGGCCTAAAACAAAAGTGTTGACTGTTTTGACAAGAAAGAGTGAATTTTAGAGCACCGAAAACTGAAACAAACAGATATACTCACAAATAACAGTCCAATCTGGTCCAGCTCAGTTATAAAACGAAAGGACATCTAAAAAAAAAAAAAAAAAAAAGATACTTCATCAGAGTTACCAAGGAACTGCTTTTACCATCTGTCGGCATTTGTCACTATTCTCAGTGCCATAAGAGGGCAGTTGGTCTTTTTTGCTCTAACCGTCTTTGCATGTTTGTGTTTGTAAAACATGAATTGAAATATTTGAGTGTGTTTTCTAGCTGTTCAGATGACAAAGAGTGGTATTACGGGTTTGCAACTTCAGGGTTCTAAAAAAGTCCCTCCCTCACCCAGTGAATGGGTTTATAGTTCAGTTTTTTTGTTTTTGTTTTTAGACGTCACAAATAACAGATATACAAAACTCGAAATTACTACATCGAGTTGCTGTTGTGAAGGTCGGGAAGACACTACTGGTTCAGATGGTGCACAGTGTAGGTGGCTGGAAAAGTAAAGACCTCTAAAGTCCCTTTAAATATGCAAATGAGGCTGTGATTTCGGGATTCTTCGCAAAGCCCTGCCCCCTGCGTTCAGGTCTATCAGTCGTTCTCCTACAGCAACGTAATTTAGCACTTAACAGATGTAAATAGTGTATCTATGAGCCCAGAAGAATATCTTCATAGGTAAAGCATACCAGAACTAATTTAAAACGTTTTATTTTCCAAATGTATAGCCATCGTTCGTCACTATATTGCTACTATGGAATATTATTATTAGTTACTAGTAAAGTGTGCACTGTCACCCTAAAAGCATGTACAAAAAAATTAGAAGATGTTAAATTTCTGAAATTTGATTCTATTATTTAAATTTAAACTGAAATATGTACTGATTATTTATTTATACAAATTTTACAAAGCTTGAGCCACAACAGCAAGTTTTTGTGTAGATTATCATGTCTTAAAGGAGATTTTTGTTCTATTTTTATAGCCTTGAAATATTTTTTACTAGTTGTTTTCAGATATTGCATTTGATCTTAGCCAAAAGTCCACTAATTTGAGGGAAAAAAATATTTTGCAATTCAATAATATTTTTTATTTAAAAAGTAAATAATAAATGGAATGGGAAAATAGATTTGTTTGTAGCAGTTTTATGAATATTATTTCATGCGCTTTATTAAACCGAATGGTATTGAAAGGCTGTGAATTGGGAAAAAAATTCTCCTTTAAGGTTCAAGCTCAACAAAGGCTAATAGAGGTTTAATACGCAAAAGCAAAAGCCACTCTGATTATTTATAAAGAGATTTGAAATCAGATGTTGCTATTTATTCAAATATTGTAGTAATATATGTGAGATGGGAAATGGCTAGAGGTGATAATTTTACTGTGGAGTAATGGTGCTTTTAAAAAAGCTAAACGGGTTTAACTAAAAACACAAATGATTGTGATTCACATCGCAGTGATTTCACCAATCAGCAGTCTGACTGCACTTAACATCCGCTGCTCACTGGTGCTGATTCTAGGTAGAATTACCATGGTACAATGGTGGCAAAATGGCAAACGGCTGTCAGACAGCCTGCTAGCGTTACGTCAGCATAAATTACATTTAGGCTCATGAAATGAATGTGCTATATATATATATATATATATATATATATGTCATGTTTAATTCTAAATAATAACATGGCTGCTTAATTTACTCAAGGTTTAAAGTTTGACTCTAACCAAAATTAATGGAAATCTTTCCTATAATTACAGGAGCTTTTATTTTTTACAGTGTGATATCAGTAGGGCCTGTTGCTTTTTGATCATTTGTGTTTATTATAATTTTTCCCTCTTAAAGGAATAGTTCATCCAAAAATGAAAATTTACTCACCCTCAGGCCATCCAAGATGTAGATGAGTTTGTTTTTTCAACTCAACATTTTTGGAGAAATTGCATTACATCACTTGTTCACCAATGGATCCTCTGCAGTGAATGGGTGCCGTCAGAATGAGAGTCCAAACAACTGATAAAAACATCTCAATAATCCACAAGTAATCCACATGACTCAAGTCTATCAGTTAACATCTTACAAAGTGAAAAGCTGCGAATTTGTAAGAAACAAATCCATCATTAAGATGTTTTTAACTTAAATCCAACTTCTGGCCAAAATACGAATTCATAATCCATAATAGCACTTCCTCCAGTCCAGTGAAAAACCATGTTTGTTTAGAGCTGTTTTTGCCTGTTTTCTAAACGGTGCTCGATCTGTGGCGATTTCTCTCATGATTCAGACAAGATGACTTTTTCACTGTGGAAAGCAATGTTATGCATAGAGTACTCAAATTTTAGCTGGAAGAAACTTAAGTTAAAAAAAACATCTTGACGGATTTGTTTCTGACAAAAATGCTGCTTTTTGTTTGACAGGATGTTAATTGATGGACTAGGGTCATGTGGATTATTTGTAGATTATTGTTTTTATCAGCTGTTTGGACTCTCATTCTGACGGCACCCATTCACTGCAGAGGATCCATTGGTGAGCAAGTGATATAATGCTACATTTCTTCAAATCTTCTCTGATGAAGAAACAAACTTGGAAATGTCTTGGATGGCCTGAGGGTGATATTTTAGGCAAATTCTCATTTCTGAGTGAACTATTGCTTTAAAGGCAGTGCACAGTTCTAATATTCTGCCTCATTTGCAGATGCTAATGTTATATCTTAATATCCTGACAACAGCAATTCAGTATCCTGTGAAATAAAATATCAGACTTACAATAATAAAAAAAAAAACACATTAACAAGAAAACTTGTAATTTACATTAAAAAAAACTGCAAACAGTTAATGAAGTTGAATGAAACATTCAAAAGAATGATTGAACAGTGGGATGTTAGATTAATATGAATCTAACAAATTGCATAATGATTAAGGAATGAAGGAAGGAGTGAATAATCAGATCTGGAGCGGCAAAGTACTTGTAAAGTGACTGAAAGCAGTTTAAAAAGGTTATTTCATGGGAATAAATATGTAAACATTTGGGCATATGATAATTTATATCCGTTTATGAATGGATTATTCATGTCCTCAGTTCATTAACAAACAATGCTGTTTTTTTGTTGCAAGTACAATGTCACACCACAGAAATGTAACATGTTCAGTACAACATAGTGCCTCATACAAACCACTGTGCTCTGTACATATCCATTTTCTTTGCATTATTTATGAGGTTGTGAAGCATCGAGTGAATTAGTTGTTTTTACTCTTTGGTAAAGGCTCTCAAAACTGTTGCCCTCGAAAAGAAGGAAAACCAAAATGACACGCTGATCTCATGAGTGCGTCGAAGTGACGAGCGTGTGTTGTAATTACCCATCAGTGTTGGTAATTCTCATGTTTCATTGTGACAAACTCAAAAGAAACCAATGGCGAACGTGTCTAGCACATTAACATCTCACCGAGTCATGTAGAATTGTTAATTAGTCGCGAGAAATCGGTTTTCTATCAATCCCGTGGAATTTTCATAGGTGTTCATTTGTTGTGCGTGTCAGTACTATGCCATTTTTAGCATAGACATCTAACATGTCTAATGTTATAATCTGATTACCACCTTTTTTTAGTCAGTTCATGCATGGTTTGTGTATTGAATGTTTTTAAAGAGTTGTTACAAAGGCTGTGATATTCATTTGGAGTTTTGCCCTTTCTTTCGAAAACATTTGAACCCTGGTGTTTGTCTTGCACTTTAATTTTCTTAACGGAAAGCACACAGGGGGAGAAAAAGATGAAATGCAGCACCTTGTATGTTATTTGTTTTTGTACTTATAAGGCCTTCTTTTTGAAAAGTTTTGCTTTTTTGTATTTCACGTGTTTTTTCATGTTAAATCTGTACAATTGGACATCTTCCATATAAAAAGAAAGAAATTATCTCTGACTGTGAGCACATTTTCATAAATCAGCACTAATAAACAATATGTATGATGTGTTTCTTTATATCAAGTGTTTGTGAACAACTTCACCCTAATATATATATATACACACACCCACACACACCAAGTTATAGTCAGAATGCTGATCAGGTTTTTTCCTCCTGCTTTATCACAGAAAATCATGTCTTAGACTATAAAAGATATATTGAAGTTATATATTTATATAA
Organism: Tor tambroides; assembly: GCA_021397915.2. Lineage (NCBI taxonomy): Eukaryota > Metazoa > Chordata > Actinopteri > Cypriniformes > Cyprinidae > Tor > Tor tambroides. The sequence goes on from JAFVLL020006733.1 coordinate 20,018, forward strand.
TTATTACATATTTTTAAAATATATAAAAACAATACACTCTGTTCCAAAGGTGGGTTCAACTCTGTTCGGGCTGGTAGGATTTTTAAAATGTTAAGCAACTTGTGCTCATCAAAAATAGTCAAAGTTGTGATATTGTGAAGTATGATTACAATTTAAAATATTCATTTTATATAATGTAATTTATATTTCATAAAATGTAATTATTTCTACAATGCAAAGCTGTATTTTCAGCATCATTACTCCAGTTTCAGTGTCACATGATCCTTCAGAAATCATTCTAATATGCTGATTTGCTGCTGAAGAAATGTTTCTTGTTTTTATCAATATTAAAAACTGCTAAAATATTTATTTTCTGAATATTTTTAAAATGAGTAGAAATGAAAAAAGCATTTAAAATATAAATATTTCTAACAAATGTCTTTACAATCACTTTTGATCAGTTTAATGCATTCTTTCTGAATAGAAGTCATTTGTTTTTCTAAAAAAAATTACCCCGAACTTTTGCAGTTATAAATGTTCCTTGTCTGACCAGAGTCAGACTTTTGATGCAAAAAAAGGGGGATTTTTTCCCATTTAAATCTGGAAAAAACATTTTTTTAAAGTTAAATCAAATAAGTTATGAAATAAAAAGGCAGTGACACTTTCATTATCTGAATCCAAATGTACATAAATTTGTGACGTGGATCATGTGTCTCTTTCTACAGACAGCCAGATGTTCTGTCTTCCATTAAAGCACATACGCTCTTTTATTCTCAAATGGTGGTGGAGATCATGATCATCAGGTTTGTATTAGACAAAAATGCAAAATAGAAGCATTTTCACAAGTGCTCTCAGACTTTTGGAGCCCACTGTACATGTGCTTATGATAATACGAAACTGTGTGTGTGTGCAAAATGGTTTTGATGACTCTGCACCAAAAATGCTGCACTAAAGTTTCTTTGTGTAATACCAATATTCCAGACATTTCATAAATCAATGGTCACACATTTCCTGTTAACAGAGGTGTCTTTTATTAGCTCAGCTTACAGGATCCGGGGAGCTTCACGGAGTCCTGTGTACTTTGTGTACTGTACATCAATTTGGATGAAAAGCTGATGACAAGTAACTATGTACAGATCAACTTGAGACAGTAGCATTTCAGTGTAATATTAAATTCTTATTACAATACCTGATTATTTACCATTACAGTCTTCAATCTTTAATGGCATAGTTAGGAGCTCCACAGTAGCACTCAAACAAATGCTCATTAATGCTTAGAAACAATTGCTACCTTTATTTGGTCCAGTAGACAAGGATGAGCAACATTTCCAACCATGAGGATAAAGGAAAGGCAAAAAACGAGGGGGTCAGCTGTACTGTAAAGGCAGGCTTGGCATTGAGACGACAGGTCTGCTAAGAGTGAAGTCCCACGTTTCAGTAGTGGTACAGAAGAAACTGTTAACTGAAGCCGAACTGGCTTTGAGAGTCTGGTTATGGTGATGACCTAAAGAATACAACAATCCGAGTCGTCCTTCTTTTCCCGGCGCCTCTGTCCTCCGTGCTGAGATGCGGCCTGACCTCTCATCTACAGGGATATGAAGAAAGTACACATTTAGAGTTCCGTTTCAGTAAGTTGTCTGAATTTTGTCGCTACGCTACTGCAGAAACCCTTAGCTAAGCAGGGAAAAGTTTACAAAGGGCATTTGACAACTGCTTTAGGCTTTTAAAGGAATTTTTAAAGGAATAGTTTTTTTAAACTTTCTTATGTATCTCTTGGAAAATGTGAAAGCTTTTTGGGAGCAATTTTGAGTTAAAAAAAAAAAAGTTTACATCTCACTTTTTTTTTTTTAGAATTTATATTTTGCAATTTTGACACTTTTTCTTCAGAAAAAAATTAATTTACATCTCACAATTTAGACATTTTTTCAGAATTTACGTTTTGCGATTTTTAAATTTTTTCCAGAAAAAAAATAAGTTTACATCTCACAATTTAGTCTTTTTTTTTTCAGAATTCAGAATTTACATTTTGCAATTTGACATTATCAGAATTTTTTTTTTCCCAGAAAAAATAAGTTTATATCTCACAATTTAGACATTTTTTTCAGAATTCTTACATCTAGCAATTCTGTTTTTTGTTTCTGCTATGGAATTATTATAGAGTAACCTTGACTTTTTATCTCACAATTCTTTTTTTATTCTTCTCAGTTTCTTTTCTCAAAATTGTGAGAAACTGGAAAAAATTCTGTATTTCAACAGAATTGTGAAATAAAAAGTCATAATTCTTATTTTTAATCCCATGGCAGAAACAAGCTTTCATACCTCTCACATCATGACAGTTCATAGAAAATTCTTTGGAATATCAGAAAGAATCATACAGGTTTGGAATGACATGAGGGTGAGTAAATGATGATTACTCACTTTTAAATAAATATTAAGAATTATAAGAAATATATATATATTTTTTATTCAGCAAGGATGCATTAAAATGGTCAAAAGCAACAGTAAAGACATTTATAATGTTACAAAAGATTTCTATTTCATCTATTTCTATTTTTCTATTCATCAAAGAATTCTGGAAATAAATATTAAGCAGCACTGTTTTTAACACTGATTATAGGAAATGCTTTTGAGCACTAAATCAGCCAATTAGAATGATTTCTGAAGAATCATGTGACACTGAATTCATCACAGGAAAAAATTACATTTTAAGATATGTTAACATAGAAAACATTTCTTTTAATTTGTAATAATATTGCACAAAATTACTATTTTTACTGTATTTTGACCAAATAAATGCAGTTAATCATAAAAGACTCAAAAAAACCATTAAAAAAATCCTTGAACAGGAAAGTACTTTGAGACAAGTAAAAACAAATACATGTAAATCATTCATGAATCTACTCTTATGTAAATCGCTACACTACATTGAATGCCACACTTTACACAACGGCTTATAAATGATTTACTCAGAGGGTTTCAGGAATAAAGCCAATTTAATCTCAAAGAATGATTTCCTAAAATGTCATGCACTAGCGTTTCCTTCTGAAGGAAAGACAGGAAGTACCTGTCCCGCTGAGGGCTGGTGCTGTTGTGTTTGTGGCTGCTGGTACTCCTCCTGCTGCAGCTGTCTAGCCAGCTCAAGATCACTCATGGGTCCAGGAGCTTCACCCTGCTGCTGCTGCAGGGACATCGCCACCAGATAGTCCTGGATAACACATCCAAGCATTCACTGAATCAATCTAAAACCAATTTTAGCGTAGATGTCAACAAAAAACAGCTTTCTCAAAGCAATTGAAATAGAATAATCATTCGGTAATAATGTAGATTTGTTTTGCATTTGAATTTGATTGGATCATGAGGAGGTGGAACATTTTAGGCAGTGATATTACTGGTTACTCTTACACCTATACGATAGGAAAAAGCAGGCAAAATCTTAATCACCTGGTCGATCTGCATTTGCTGCTGCTGTTGTGCAGAGGGCTGGCTGGCTGCTGAGGGTTTCTGGGAAGGGTGACACAATCTGAAGTCGGAGTCACAAAAATTCCCATCCCCCTCCACGTTATGAAGACTCTCCCACACCACGCTCTCCTCCTGCAGGAAGCCTTGATCTGTGACCAGTAGGTAAAGGTAACCCTGCAAATTCACACATTGAACATACTGATCACTGGTCAGCGGATTATGACATTAACTGCGACAAAGTTATTCAAATTTCAAATGCATTTCCATACGTATTTGAAGGTTCAATAAGGTTCAAGTACCATTATCAACATAAAACCTGAAATGTGTTTTTTCTTTTTAACTAGTATTTTACTGCATTTACTTAAAGGGATAGTTCACAAAAAAAAAAAAAAACCCGAAAATTCTGTCATCATTTACACACCCTCCACTTGTTCCAAACCTGTATGAGTTTCTTTGTTCTGTTGAACACAAAAGACGATATTTTGACAAATGTTGCTAATAGTTGACGGTAGCCATTGACTGCCATAGTAATTTTTTCCATACTATTAAAGTTAATGGCTACCAGCAACCTACAGTTTAGTTTCCAGCATTTTTCAAAATATCTTCTTTTGTGTTCGACAGCTGAAAGGAATTCATACAGGTTTGACACAGTTTTCTGAAATGTGACGTTTAAATGCACATAAGGCACTATCTAATTAAATGTGCACTTGAACATTTTTTCAGTACAAAAATCTGAACAATCTGAAGATTTTTGTTTCATTTTGTTAACAGACTCAAAGTTTTTATAGAGGTGATTTTGGATATATATTTTTTTTCTATAAATCAGAAACAGCCAGAAAAAAAAGAAAAAGATTTTCACTGTTTTTTGAGGAATACAGTGTTAAAATCAGGTCAATTATATATTGTCAATTACATATCTGTAAAAACCTTAAGAATATACATAAGAATCAAACTGTCTTTTTGATGCAAGTGCTACAGAAGTGGAGATTTCTGGCTCAGTGCAGGAGAAAAAAAGCATTTTCAGAAAAGATATGTAGTCGTTGAACTCCACAGATGCAAATAGATAAAGTGCAATAAACTTAAGTGTATTTTGGATGTTTTCTTTGCATTAGTCAGAAACATCACTTCATGAAAAGCCTGATTGCCCAAAATTAACCAGTGCATTAAAAAAACTGGTTTTGCCTGTAGTATCTTGCCTGAAGTTGCAATTTTGTAGGTTTATCAAAGTAAAATATTTGCATTATAGTGCATCTTTCTGCTCAAAATGTGAGGAAAATGCAGTTATTCAAGCTGAATGTTTAACTTCGGCTCAAAAACATGAACAAATAAATACATCTGTGCTATTTTTATATAAAAATATTCCCCAAAATCTTTTTTTTTTTTGGTGGTGGTGGGAGGTTTAAAGCGGCTTGACGTCGCTGGGGTTGTTATAATCAGCTTAGCTGCTATGGAGAGCGTTGGTGTGGGAAGGCTGCTAAACACCTTGTGCTTTATCATAGTGCTGAAGTGGTTGTTCCTGAAAAATACAGACAGTTCCCCCTCCTTGGCTGTCGTGTTGAGCTCACACAGGCCGTGATATGACAGCTGGGTTGCTGTGGACTCCAAAAATTGCTCTGCTATCAAACCTGTCAACAAACAGACATTAATACAATGCTGATGAGTCCACACACCTCTGATATACAATATCTGAGCCATTTGTGTATAAGAAATAACATTAAATGTACCTTCGCTGACTTGACTGCTATCTGTCGAGTGCTTGAACTCTATGATCTTCTCCACCAGTTGGTTGTAGCTGAGTTTGCCCACTGCAGACACCACCTCAGGACTCTGAAGAAGAATGGGACACTTGTACTGTTGTTTGGATACTCAGAACGTTCACGTTATATCATTTTTCTGATGACGTACCTGTGGGTCGACAAGCCAGCCGTGGTACAGTGGAATGTCAAGCAGATCAAAGACGATGCACTCAGGGGTGTACTCAAAATCCGACACACCTGTAAAATGCACATTAACATCGAGGCCTGTGGACAACTTAGGCAGCACAGCCATCGCGTCGCTCATGTTCTGTGAAGAGAATAAGAATTATAATAAATAACTTAATATGTATAAATACATGAAGCTACTTAAGGGTAATTTATGATGGTTATGTTATTGACCTCAGCGTGTGATATATTGAGATTTTTGAGTCAACTGGAAAATAGTATGAGAAATATTTACCACAAAACATGCTGACTGCTCTTAGCTATCTCAACCAGAGATACAACTGATTACATGTAATCTGGATTACGTAATCAGATTCCAAAAATTAAGTACTTGTAATTAGATTAAATTACATCTTAAAATACTTGAAATCAGACTACAGTTACTTTTTTTGATTACTTGATTACATATATTCACACACAATAGCAATAAATTATTCATAATTCATTGATTCTCCCTAATTCTTTTTCACCTTTTAAATTTTTCTTTCTAAAATGCCTACATGACATGCAGGTAAACAAAATATATATATATATATATATTTTAGTAAGTGTTTTATTTTGACTGATGTAATTTTAAAATGATTTACTTTAATTTTACATTTTTATGACTTCATTAATTATTAGCCTTTCATTAAACCCACAAACCCCTGCAGTTTTTTCACAAACCCCAGTTTGGGAAACCTTGAAATAATATAATTCTGGACTGTATTTTCTTTGCATTTTAATATAAATATGACACAATATTATCTTATTTAAATCAATTTTTTATTAAGTTATGTTAAAAGTCATCTAAAAGTAATCAAAAAATATTCTGCTTATATTACGTAAAATGTAATGAAATAGATTACATTACTAACAGTTTTTGTCATGTAATTTGGAATCAATAACGGACTACAATTTGTGAGTAATCTACCCAGCTCTGAAATCATGTAAATTGTATTTAAAAAAACTAAATTAAATACATTCCAGTTCAAAAGTTTGGTGTCAGTATCCTTCAGAAATGATTCTAATATGCTGATTTGATGCTCAAGAAACATTTCCTATTATTATCAATGTTAAAAGCAGTGGTGCTGCTTCATATTTTTGCAAAAACCTTGATACATTTTTTCCGGATTCTTTGATAAATAGAACGTTTAAAATGACAGCTTTTACTTGAAATAGAAATCTTTTGTAGCAATATAAATGTCTTTACTTTCATTTGTATTATCTGTATACACTCAAGCCATTTAAATAATGAAAAATATGATATGAAAATAAAAAGATTAAAAACCTTAGCACTATGTATCTTCTACTATTGAATCCATCTCATTTTCAATCATGAGCAAAAAGAAACAGCAACGGCACATGAACAAAAGGAGGCTTTCATTTGTGCATCTATAAGCACAAACACAGGTTGTAATTGTTGGAATTGTTAATGAAGGGATCACAAGCCTTCTTTCACAGATTGAAGGCCTCATTGACAATATCTGATTGTATATGTCCTTCGTTTCTGAGGTTTCCAGCACAGCCCATCTGCTTAACCTGTTAAATATATTCACTAGACATGTGCTGAAGATCTGTGCAGAGCTGAGCCTGTTACACTTGTTCTCCCACACTACGATTTACCTGCTGGAAATTGAGCTCCATGCCTTCTGCTGTCTCCCGCGGTTTGATGGACAGCACACATTCACCTGGAACAAGAACAAGTTAGGCTTAAGCATTTTAAGAACACTTGAGCATTCTGTCAAAGGTTGTGTGATTTGAGAAGTGTCGCCTTTTCATGTCAAACATATTTGTATTGTTTGTAAAAGCACTTCTGGTTTATCTCCCCATCACTCAGCAACATAACATCCTCATTACATGTTGATTTTTCTAGCTATGACCTAATAGGTGATGTACAGTGGCTCCAAAAATTATTTGGGCACTTAAGCCACACTCAAAATGTCATTGTATTAGAGAAATGTAAGTACATAAATATAAATAATATGATAATGACACCAGTTGGTTAATAGGAATTTTAAAAAATGGATAAAAAAAAGTTTGAATTTTGTTATGTAATGCAATGCAATGCCATTCATGTATGTGACTTCAATGTGCAAACGTTTCCAAATACATTTTAGGGACACTGTAAAAGAAAACCTACACCCATAGCTGATCCGTAGAGTGGTGGTTAAAGAAATAGTTCACCCAAAAATGAAAATTTGCTGAAAATGTACTCAGGCCATTCAAGATATACATAAGTGAGTTTGTTTCTTCATCAAATGTAACAGATGTAGAGAAATGTAGCACTACATCACTTGCTCACCAACGGATCCTCTGCAGTGAATGGGTGCCGTCAGAATGAGAGTCCAAATAGCTGATAAAAACATTACAATAATCCATACGACTCCAGTGAAGCAATAAGCTACATGTCTGTAATAAACAAATCCATCATTAAGACTTTGTCACTGGAGGTCAGTATCCTTCAGAAACTATTCTAATATGCTGATTTGTATTTTGGCCAGAAGCAACGACATAAAGTTAAAACACCTTAGTGATGAATTTATTTCTTACAAACGCAGAGCTTTTCACTTCACAAGATCAACTGTAGTCATAACGATTACTTGTGAACTACTGTGATATTCTTATCAGCTCTTTGGACTCTCATTCTGATGGCACCCATTCAGTGCAGAGGATCCACTGGTGAGCAAGTGATTTAATACTAAACTTCTCCAACAAACTGACAATGTTTTGTATGGCCTGAGTACAGGGTGAGTACATTTTTTAGCAAGTCTTCATTTTTTGGGTGAGCTATGCCTTTAAACATCTGGACTAGTAAGGATTCAAACCCTGCCGAGGGGTCAGAAAGTATTACCATTGTGTCCTTGAGCGAGGCACTTAACCTAAAAGCGTCATCTAAATGACTACTTACACAAAGAGCAGAGACTTAATGGTATAATCCGTGATTGGGGTGCCATTAATGGTACTGAAACACAAATGTTTTCACACAATAACCACACCCCCGCCTTCTCAAGTCACATCAGCCATCTGTTTCCAACCATAAAGTTTACTGTGGTGCATCACTAGAGCTCCTCAACTTATTACAGTCCATTGCCAGGATAGATCTGCTGTGACTCATGCATTTTGTGTTTTAATGCAATTTGATGTAACATACTGAAACAGATACTGCATGTCCAGTGCACTAAAACATCCTACCAAGGTGAGCCATCAGCTCTTCAGTGGTGACCACTTCCGTCTGAGCCGCCAACTTCACCTGAAGAATAGACATAGACTTCATACAGTTTGTATTTTACATACATATAATGATCTAAAGTACATGAACATGAAATTCACAAACAAATATGTGACCTATGCTTTTAGTCACGGCACACCCTTGTCTACATTTTTTTCTTCTATTTCACAACACTTTTTTTTCCTTGAATGTGTTATAACTTATCAGTGTTTGAAATAGCTGAAATAGTGTTTACACAGTAACAGATAAGGAGAGTCATGTCTATTACTAGGTCAGTGAAAAGTTGGAAAGTTTTATTCAGCTAAATACTGGTATCATTGATTACAATGCAGCCACTGTTCAAAAGTTCGAGGCCGGTGATTATTTATTCATGTTTTTAAAGAAGCCTTATGCTCACTAAGGCTGCATTTGTTAATATTGCGAAATATTATTACAATTTCAAATAACTACTTTATATTTTAATATATTTTAAAATGTAATTTATTCCTGGTATGGTAAAGTTAAATTTTCAACATCATTACTTCAGTCTTCAGTGTCACACGATCTTCAGAAATTATTCTAATATGCTGATTTGCTTCTCAAGAAACATACCTTATTATAATCCATGTTGACAACACATCTGTTCTTCATGTTTTTGTGGAAACGGTGATATGTTTTTTTTTTATGATTCTTTGATGAATAGGAAGTTCAAAAGAATAACGTTTATTTGAATTTTTTTTTAGTGCTGGGCAATGATTAACCGAGATTAATCACATCCAAAATAAAAGATTTGTGTACATAATATATGTGTTTGTACTGTGTATATTTATTATGTATATATAAATATACACACATGCATGTATATATTTAAGAAAAATGTTATGTTTATATATTAAATATATTTATATATAATATAATTTATATGAATATAAATATTTACATGCAAATATTTTCAAAATATATACTGTATGTGTGTGTCTTTATATATACATAATAAATATACACAGTACACACACATATATTATGTAAGCAAAACTTTTCTTTTGGATGCGATTAACCACGATTAATCATTGCCCAGCACTAACTTCTTTGTAACATAAATGTTTTTACTGTCACTTTTGATACATTTATTATCACTGATGAATAAATGTATTAATTTCTTTAAAAAAAACGGTCAGTAAGATTTATATTTCAACATATTAGGCTATATTAATCACTGATTTTAGTCCATGTAACACAGATGGGCTACATTTTTAATTTATTTTTTGTCCAGTTATGGTTCACCAGACAAAAATCATGTCAAATAACTTCAAAGTATCAACTATTCAAAGTATCTTTCATATCAGTAACACAAACAGCGTTTACAAGCTGAAGTCTACATTTTTAGGATTTTAGGTTTGTTCAAACAGTATAAGTGATGCTTGCCTTAGCAAACACCACACATAATGTACTTCTTTTGCTCCATGTATTTGTACTCAACAGCTCAACTATGACGAGGAGGTAATGCTAAATGGCTTACCTTCCACCGCAACAACAGGATGTTCATGATGGCAATCAGGGGGCAGGGTCCGTTCTCGCTCTGCGTGATGATGGCTGTCTTCTTCTCTTTCCAGGTAATCCACTTCACAAAATAATATGCCGGCATGCTAGGCTCTGATGGCCTCGCAGCCCCCACATAGGCCCCTCCGCTCCCCTGAGAGGGGACTTGGTTGCCATCCTGAGCAAATTTGGACGAAATCAAAGGTCCATCAGGAGGAATCCCATTAGTCTCCTCGGAGAACTCCAGACTGGCCATGGAGAAAGTGGGTGTCACCTCTGATTGGCTGGGCGTGTAGGATTGGCTATTGAGGATTTCAGATTCATCGGTTTTGTCTTGGCTTTTACTGGTCACGGACTGAGCTGCATTAGCATCATCTTCAAGAGAAGCTGTGACTGTAGGAGGTTCTTTGCATGTTGTGATAAGGTAAGAAATACTCCCAGAGGATTGCTCAGCATTGGTGACCCCCTCTTTTTGGCTGATTTCCTTGTCCTGTTGTCTAGAAGCATCAGATTCCTCATTTTTGGTTGCGGTTAACTTCTGTCCCTCCGCAACACCTATAACCTCACCATCAACGGTGTCTGGGCAAGAATCTGCCATGACCTGACCAGTGAGATTGTGTGCTTATAATTAACAGAGCCAATTAAAGTTTAAGCAAATATGATTTTAAAAATTTCAGTTACTGATAAAATAAAAAAATTAATCTGGCAGTGACGGTTTGCTTTTCCCAAAAATTGTATTTTTGCTTACTTCATATAACTGAGTTTTAGCATCTGAGTTTTAGTTTTATCGTTTGCACCAAAAAGCCAGATATATTACATCAATTCCTTCTTAAGTTAAAAACTTGGTACTTTCTTGCTTTCATGCCACATCCATCACTAGTATGCGGAGGACGAAACTGTTAAAGTGGCAGTTTTTTCGGCACACCTCTGCCTAGTCCTGTTGTTTTTGAGTTGCCTAATTCTGGGAACAGCCGAGTCACAGGGAGGATTTCTGTGGATGCACACAAAGACTCTACATGTACAAATCAGAATGCATTACAGAGCAATTCTGAAGTAGAAATAAAAATATGAGCCTCAGAGTTACAATAGTATGTTTAGCAAACCTATTTCATGCTTAATATTTACATATATTTGAAGACCCTTAGGGTTAGTTTTCACCTAATCACTGAAAGGTGACACTCTGGAGGTTAAGAAGGTTTTCTGATCTCATATTGTGAATTTCACAAACTCTGAAACAAACAGAAAGAAATTTAGACAAGATTCACTTAGTAAACTGATAAGTGCAAATGAGCAATTGTTGTCATTTTAACAATAAACACCGCAGATGAGGTTATTAATAAGTTAACGGTCAACAGAAGGATTGCGTCCTTTTAGAACAATAAGGTATTTATTTGCCAACTTACTTGCAAAAGACAACTTCTCTTCTACTCAGTAGAGTATGTGAGTTCACAAACATACTAGTGCATTTACAATCTTGATAAGAGTACAGCAGTTCACCCTGCATTACTTACAAGAGCAGCAGAAACTTACCATAGCGACCTTTCTGCAGGTCTTTATGTCTTAAAAACGTTCTTCTTTGCTCCTAAAACATACACTGTAAAACACAACAATCCAGTGAAGGTGTCTGGCTGAAATCTACAGGTTTTGCTGTCTACCCGTACGGCTGATCCAGCGCACGTCACTCTTTCTCGCCACTCTTTCCGTAATCTTGTTTTTGCCTGTCTCACTTCCGGTGCCTGTGTTTGTAAACAGTGGCGTCACGTCGGAAGCTAATTTACTCTTTATAACTAAATGATATTTTCTCTTCTTGGCAAAATGTTTTGTTAAGTCATAATGGCAAAATTGCTGCTGTAAAATATGCTTTAATATTTTAAGACGTATGGGATATGAATTATTATCAGGTATCTATTGGCATCTCGTGGTTGGAGGATGGAAGTGCAGGTTTGAGATGCACTGACGATGGCAACTCGAGTAGAATAGAATAGAATAGAATAGAATAGAATAGAATAGAATAGAATAGAAAATCTATCATCATTTAGTCACCCTTATTTTTCCAAAGCAATACGACTTTTTCTACAGGTAGAACACAAAAGGAAGAATGACAGCTTTATTTACATTCAATGTATGGGCAAAATGATGCAATGAATGAGGAACGGTGACTAAGGCTGTCAGTCCCAAACATGTCCTTTTGTGTTCCACATAAATAATGACAGAACTTTTCCTTTTTTTCTTTCTTTCTCTCTTATAAAACACCCTTTCAGTTTCAGCAATATTATATAACCCTAATTTAATTTAATTATTTTTTTACTGACTGCTTTGTGGCAAGCACAATGTAGGGTACATAAATGAACGCTTAGTGAATGTTTAACTTTACCTGTTAGACAGGATTGACTAAATTTTTGCATAACTGGGAAAGAACTAGACTCTAGTGTAAATCATTTATTTTTGTCTCATGTGTTTGTATGAGTTCTGAAGCTTATGTTTTTTCATGCAATTCAATCATTTCGTGTACCAACTTTTTATTATTATCGAATAGGCCTATAATATATAATATCTAGATATATATAGAAAATAGAATATATAGAATATATTTCATAAACTAAATGATATCGAATAACTATATACTGTGTTATCTTTTTGCACACTACTTCTCTACTCCTGTAAATATCTAACGTGATTTTAATCTACTGAATCATTTACAGTCTGTGCATCTGGTATTCACTAAATTAAAGTAAATATTTACACACCAAAGCTGTGTTTTTATTCTATTGAAATTATCAATACATTTCTATTTTGCGTGCAGGAAATTCCTTCAGTGGAAAAAAGGGTCAATCGACCTGATGGATGCTGAGCTCAGCCAATCAACAAGCAGCACTCCATACACACAATAGACGACTCCACTTGCAAAAAAGAAGAAGGGGTCGTTAACAGATGCAAATGGAGACCAGAGATTGAAAAGACACCACAGAACAACTAACATACACACATAAATGCAGTTAACAATTTTCACTATTTCATTAGAACAATAGATCAGCCACGCCCACATGAGGTTAATTATGCACCTGTCACTTGTCGCCCTCAATCGCCCACAGAAGGTGGGCGGGGCGAATGCAAATGTCACTAGTGATGTTGGGTGCGGTTGGTTCATGCTGAGCAGCCGGCGAGAAGATTGAGACCGAACAGGGTGCATCTTCTATTCTTCAAATCCGAATTACTACAAACAAGCTTGACCTGAACCTGACCACATACTAGGGGTATGTTTTTTAAATTTGTCCTTTTGTTGAGGAATATTTCTGTTTTAATCCAGTTAATTCAAAACATTTCAAATGATTTTGGTGTTCCATCACATAGGCATGATGTCCAGACTAAGTAATTAATATGTTAAAAATACGATCGTTTGAACATCTTTTACTTGTAAATGTTTTTGCTTCAGGCCTATTTAAGGTTAGTTGCTTGTAATCCATTTTTACCACTGTACTGAAGCATCTCTGAAATGCTTTGTCATGAGATGCGCCATCACTATTTTTGGGGCTGCGAGAGCCTCTCTTTTAATAGACGTGCATGTGAGATGATGCTAAAAAACATGCAGGCTATTCCTGATGGTCATTTAAACACCTCATCCACCGATTGTCTCTGAAATTTGGGCGTATACCGTGGCTGCATTGTGTGGCCAGTGTTAAATCACCCCACGTCGCGACATGAACATGAACGTGTAGCTCAATTAATTAGAGCGGCTTCATTTAATCATTGGCTTTTTAAGGTTTCATATGTTTTTAAATTGCAGCTTCCAAATGATGTCTCTTCTTTGTAACAAAAAGATAATGCTGATTTGTTCTTATTCCTGTAAGGTCTTAAATCTCGCATCTAATTATAATATATTAATATAATTAGATGGCAGAAGTGTGGACACCATCATATGTTTACTGTTTTTGTTGCCACAACTGTTTTTATTATTACTTTTGTAATAGGCATAATAAGTTGTTTTTATAGTAGGCTACAACATATATACAATATATATTACATTTTATTGTAAGGTCATAAATCTTGCATCTAATTATTAATATAATTAGATGCTTAACATGCAGACACTATCATTTAGTTGATTCTTTAATAGGACGTCTAAGAGTTCTTGTTGCCACATTTTTATTTTTCCTTATTTTATAATAATCATACTGATAACAAGTTGTCAGTAGTACTAGTTTTATAATATATTTCTCATTTGACATACATATGAAAGTTGTTTGCACGTGTAAATTGCTTTCATTTTATTATGAAGTCTTAAATCTCGCACCTGTAAGATCTTAAATCTTCCATCTAATTATGATATATTAATAATTAGATGCCTAAAGTGCAGACAATATCATACAGATCATTTTTGAACATGATATTTTAGGTTTTTATTTTTTGTTGTCGCCACTGTTTTATTATATTTCTTCTTTTATAATCATCATATTGATAATATCAAGTTGTTTTTAGTAGTAGTAGATTTAGAATGTATTTCTGCTTTGACATGCATATTTAAGTTATTTTTGCATTTAAATTGCTTAGTTAATTTGATCAATTTTTAAATTAAAAAGTTATGGTACAATTATAGTATAACTGATATTTTATTATAATTAATATAATAATTGTACTTATTATATTACATTACATTATATTATATTATATTTTAGCCTTTGGCCTGCATATGAAAGTTGTTTTACAGATGTAAATTGCTCAAGTTTCCCTGAAAATAGCAGGCAACTGAAAATAGCTCATGGGGAAGTCAGGAGCTCGCTGAGGGAAAATGTAAACAGGTTTTTAAATAGCAAGCAATGCAATGTATTCTTTGAAACAAGTTAGATGAGATTGTCTTTATTATGTAATTTATGAATCCAAATGAATATTTGCTTGGCAGCAGTACAGTGCTGATCTTTTAATCTCTTCTTAATGCACAGATCGAAATGTTAGACACAACCAGCAGCCAGTTCGACTCCTTCCTCTTTTGGAGGCAGCCCATCCCATCATTGGACCTGTCAGAGCTGGAAGATCTTGGCATTTCTATTCCCAAGTCCAAGGAAACGAAGTCGACCAAGAGCTCCCAAAAACCCCTGGGACTGGAGGAGGAAGAGGATTTGGAGCTGTTGAAGTACTCCACCTTCAACTACTGGAAAGAGCCCATCGCTAGTATCGATACCTTGGATTTCAGCCTGCTGTTATAAGATACTGCAATGCAATTCTCAGTTTCTGCCCAAATCTGTGTTAAATGCCACTGTGGTTGCACCGATTCTCTACTCCAATCTGATATTGATGAACACAAGAGTCATGTATCATGTCTTTCTTGTTACCATGTCAGTAAACTGTGATAACTGGGTTTTTGTTTGAATAAACTAGTAGGGCATTACTGAATATGGATGTATTAGTTACACTATTTAGTATCTCACTGCCCTGTAAACTATGTGACTGATCAATTGGCCTTGAAATAAGATTAGGATATCTAGATCATAATCTGCCAAATTCACTTCAAGGCAAGGGGATTCATAATAAATAAGAAATCTAAAACTGCATAATATTGCCTGCCAAATATTTGTAATATTAATGCATACAGTAATTTATTAGTTTAAACTGGAATGTCACTTAAAAGGGTTTTTGTATTGAACAGATGTCCATGTTATAGTGCACAACTAATGCTTTTCACTGTTTTTTTTCCCCATTATGTTTGATGACAAATGTCAGATGCCAATTAAAGTAAGCTTGCTGCTAAATGAATAAAAATGCATCTGTATTCATGTTTCATTTATCAATTTATAGCTAAAAAAGATATTATTTTTGAACATTGACCACTGAGAGAAATTGAGAGACTTCATAACACTACACACAAACATATTCAAAAACTTTATTTTTTTTCCCACCAAAACAGGTGCAAATGTTTTTTGGTCTTAACTTTGCAACTCCAAGTTTAAGTAGATTTTGGGCAAGATATATATATAGATTATAGATATATTTTTTAAGCTTTTAATTTTACTTTTTCCGGTGGTTTCTTGTGTTGATAAGCACAGGTGTTTTGGAACTGCAGAAAACTGCAGATAGAGTTTGCAGTATTAAATATTATACCACGCAGGGTTATTTATATCACAGTTAAGATAAAGACTTAATCATTTCCAAACATCAAAACCAGAAAAAAAAAAAAAAAAGATTTCCAGAAAATTGAGTCATACATCTCAGCTTAATATTTTGGTAATATGTATATATAATAAACAGAAAAATCAACTAAACATAAAACCCACATATAATATAGGGCCTACACTTAGCCTACAAGATATTTATAATTATATATTTTTAATTATATCTATAAAGTTGAATAGTAGACTGTGCTTCAAAACAAAGTGAGCCGACTACCTAGTCAGCATTTTTTAGCATCATAGGCTCATGCAGGGGGTTTATGGGATTAAAACTCATCTAGTAGGCTCAAGCATGCTGTCTGAGTAGGCAGCTCACTAGATTTTGAGACACCTCCACGGGGCCTGAACGGCTTCACTTTTATTTCCGGGGTTAATGCAGCCGCCATATCTGAATACGCTTTATACACACAGACATGTTTATGTTAAGCCAGTTGAGAAATACAGCAGGGAGAACTATATAGTGCTTTAATATCAAAGAATATATATCCGACAGACAGGATATAAAGGTAAGTTTAATATGCACAGATCTCATTAGTTGGTGACTGTGTGTGATCAGCTCGGCTCAGTGTTTGACTCCACATGGCACATGAGTTTGCACTGAAAATACGATATTTACCCACTGATGCATTTAATATGTTTTTATGTGTGTGTGTTCTTAGGGATTCATTTTTGATATGATTCATTCGCTCTCTGTTATTTCTGTCTGTTTTCATTACTTATGCTGTTATTCATTTATTCACTTTTTTGAGTAATGTTATCAGCTTGCTTGCTTACAAGTATATTGTTCAGCTGATTACTGCACTAGTGTATGTGTTTTTAAACATCCTATGCAAAATAAACGCAAATGGCACGTCGAAATCTGTGCACGATAGATTCTGGACCGATGCAAATAGTTGGATAAATTGTAATACAAAGTAGGCTACAGATATCTTCAAGGAATTGGAAACATTATTTTCTTACTATTTTTTTTTTTTTAGGCAGTGACATTTTTAGACTTTGAAATATGTATGTATGTAAATATATAGGTCAATTTGATAACTGCACTCTCTTAATTTGGTACACATCTCACATTACAAGTCAAATTTACATTTAGTCAATCACTACATAACTTCAAAGGAAGGTAAGGATGTGGCTTGAAACTTCTTATTGGTCAGTGGCAGATCAAAATTTCCCCAGTCCAATGTATCTTTCTTACATTAATACACAGACATCATCTTCATATAATAATAGAGTTTTATTATCATTATGGTATTTTTAATGTCTGTCTTTGCCTAGATGTCATTGGTGGATTTGGGAAAGCGTCTTTTAGAAGCAGCTCGGAACGGTCACGATGATGAGGTCAGGACGCTGATGGCCAATGGAGCACCGTTCACTACAGACTGGGTTGGTCAAGTTATCAATAATGTTATGAGTTAATATCATTATGGGCTTAGCCTTCACAAGAAACAGTCGGTTAAGAAAGCAATGATATCATTGCCTTAAAAAAATCATGAGCCATGTTCTGATTCATCACGTGTCATTGTCTGCTTGTGACAGTTTACATTGGCAGTGCACTACTGAAAACTCCAACATTTTTTGTGTAAAATGAATTAAAAAGTAACAAAGATCTATTAAGTTCTATTTTCAAACTTCGAAATGTTGCTAATACAAGACACTTACATTTAGAGCCCATACTGACATATTTTGTTCCCCTCAATTTATTGCTAAAATTTTCTTTACTTGGTCTTTAAAAAAATCTTAATTACCTTCATAAAACCTGCAGAAACCCTTTATGTAGTATATGAACACAATTATACTATATTAATTGTTGCATTAACAAACCATGTTGTATTGTATATAAAATAATACAAAAATACTTGCTACATTTCCATTGTCTCCGTTAATACATATATTTAGAAAACTTTGAAGTATCAGAGATTTTTTTTTTCTCCTTTTCTTTTCTTCAAACCTGGAGAAGTCATATTCTCAGCTCAAAATCTGTTGCATAGATGTATGTTCACTTACGCACCAACCTACAAACTGCACTGGCTTATTTTTATTTGGTTGACCCTTGTACCTTTTTTGCAGCTTGGAACATCTCCATTACATTTAGCTGCCCAGCATGGTCATTACTCTACTGCTGAAGTGCTGCTGAGGGCAGGTGTCAGCAGAGATGCCCGAACCAAAGTAGACAGGACCCCACTACACATGGCGGCCACAGAGGGCCATGAGGTCATTGTGGATTTATTAATCAGGGTAAGACAATGCTTGTCTTTTGTTACGCTTTTTTTTAAACATTCCTAATCTCAGTTTATCAGCTAAGAAGACTGTTGCAAGTATCTTAAATTTCCTTTTTATGTTTTAGAGTGGTGCCGACATCAATGCCAAGGACATGTTGAAGATGACGGCTCTTCATTGGGCGGCCCAGCACGGCCATCACAGTGTCGCAGAGCTGTTGATCAAACATGGCGCTGATGCACATGCCCTCAGCAAGTTTGACAAATCAGCTTTTGATATCGCTGTCGACATACAACACGCTGAACTTATGCAACTATTACAGGTTTGTTGTGTTCGTGAGAAAACTGAAAAACATTACAGAGTACTTTCAGAAATGTTAAAGATGTTAAATCTTCTTTGTGTGTTTTAGGAGGGAATGCAGAATCAGGTGAACAGGAATGCCGAAGCGTCAATCATAAATGGCAGCTCCACCCCACAGTTCATCATTCAGGGCATCCCAAACATCCAAGGGGGAGTCGTCAACCTCACTGACTTGATCAAAACCAACTCAGGTACGATAAGTTGTCTAGAAAAGAAATATAGAATGGGATAATGTAATATGAAAACTGATGGCAATTTTTTTTTTTTTTTTTTTTTTAAACTTGAATAGTAATTAAACCAACAATTGCTTTCTGGTTTCTCTTTATATTTAGGTGACACAGAGGAAGCCATTGCTGTCAGTGCCTTAGACTCGAGTATCCAGCAAGTGGTGAATGAATCGGGTCAGAGGGTCATAACCATATTAACAGACCAACATGGAAATCTGCAGACAAATGGACTTGGCCAACCGTTCTTTGTCACAATGCAGGATGGACGACAAGGTATGACTAACTATTCTTATTTTGGATTTTGAAGAGAACTTCTAAATGTTACAGTTTTAGGTTAATATATAGTTTGGGGTTGGTAGGTGTTTCATATTTTTGAAAGAATTCTCTTATATATATATATATATATATATATATATATGACAGCATTTTAGTGCCACAAATAAGATTACATGAAGTCGAAATAAGTTGAGAATAAAATTTAAAAAGTTGTGAGAATAAAGTCATAATATTTTGAGACCAGAATAAAATCAATACAAGAATAAAGTATGAGATTGAAATCTGAATATTTTAAGAATAAAGGTAATTTTCAGAGGGAAAAATTGCAGTATTGGGAGAAACAACATTTTTCTTTTAGCTTCTATGCAAAATGTGGCACTAAAATGCCGTTGTATTATGCTCATCAAGGCTGCATTTGTTTAGTCAAAAATACAGTAAAAGTAATATTTTGAAATACTTTTACAGTGTTAAATAACTTTTCTATCTGAATATATTTTGAAATGTAATTCATTCCTGCAATTTGTAAAAATGGATTTTCAGCAGCATTACTCCAGTCTTCAGTGTCACATGATGTATTCAAGAAATATTTCTTCTTATTTTCAATTTTGAAAACCATTTTTTCAGGATTCTTTCATCAATAGAAAGTTCAAAAGAGCAGGATTTGAAATAGATTTTTGTAACAATGTAAAAGTAATTTACTGTCACTTTTGATCAATTTAGTGCTTGCTAAATAAGTTTTAATTCCTTTTATTTTTATGTATTTTTATTTTTTAATTTCTTACATTTATTTCCAGGTACAGTATATTTTCACCACAATCTTGTACTTTCTGTAATTAAAGGTGTTCCTCTTTTATTTCTTTATTTTTTTTTAATTAGTATTGGCAGTTCCATCCAATCAAATCACAGAGGAAGTGGTAGAAGACACCGAACCTCCTGCCCGTAAAAGGAAAATTGAAGTTTCATCCAATAATGCAGAGACCGGTGAAACAGTGAGTGTAACGAGATGTAAAAATGTACTCTTGCATGTTGATACACCCTAAGAGAAAAACCTCCAGATGTTAAAAATCACCCCAACCCATCTTGATCTTGTCTTCAATCTCCAGGAGCATCTCCAATGGCAGTTACAGGAAGCTAACAGGAAAGCTCAAGCCTATCGTCAGCAGTTGCTCCGCAAAGAGCAGGAAGCCGAGGAGTACCGCATGAAACTGGAAGCCATGGAAAATGGACAGACCAACGGCACAACAGCCCTGGACCAGGAGCATGTCGTGTTTGTGCAGGAAGAGGTCGGTATCGAAGAAACAATGGAGGGAGAAGAGGAAGTAGTCATGTTTTCAGAAGGTGGCGTAGTCATCAAAACAGAAGAGATCGACTCTGCGGACGAGCAGATAACTTTAGTGGAAGCCACGGTGGGTCACACGGAAGTCATTTCATAAAAGATGGCCCAAGAGTGTTGGACTCGGTGCTCAAGTAACCAAAGAGTGCATCCGCACAGTTTTGCTTTGGTTCATTTCGATTTTTTTGGCAATTACGTCCTTTTTGTAATTTATTTCCTTGTTCTGTTCAGGTTAATGTTTCTTGCTTCAAATGAAAGTTCAGAAAGAAACAACCACAATGTGCATCATATGCACACACGCAAACACGACCAGGGAAGATGATTCTTCCTGGGAGTCTGTATCTGTAGTGTCTTTAAAAGTGGTCACCGCTGATTTGTCCTAGATGGGTTTTTTCAAAACAGCTGGAAAAGGTTCACTCAGGATGGAACTCTTTGCAAACTGTGTGTTATTTTGAGATCCTCTAGAAATGTAGCTGCCTTATTCAGAAAATTAGTTTAATCGCTTTTGAAATTAAACAGTGAAGCTTCATCTCAGAATGCAGCAGCGTTATGTGTTCTATGCATTGGGAGTAAAATAATGCACCAGTTTCAAGTCAATCTTTTTTGTCTTTTGGATGATTTAAAAATCTATAGGTCAATTAAAAGTGCCTTTGGTCATATTTAGTTTTCACTCATAAAGGATTCTACGTGAATTATTGCATATATGGTGTTTGTCTCAGTGGGTACAAAACATAGTTCACATTAATTGAACATTTAACTCACATTCCGTGTGTAACTTGTATTTCTTTCTCTGCTTATGCATAATATGTTTAATTACTTGTAATCTTAAATTGAGAGCTCTTGTGCACCGTGACAGAGTAAAAAGCTTTCACAAATGTAAAGTGTCTAAATCCAGTATCAGGGTTTTGTATTTTATAACGCATAATGTGACCTCCCTGAGTTATGAAAAAAAGAGGTTATTGAGGTGTATGATTGTCTGACATACTGATATCTGCAAAAGATGGCAAGATCCGAAGTGATTTGAATTTCATTAAATTTTGTGCTACAAAACTGAAAATAGTGGCAGTAAATGATGTTTGCCAAGGACATAAATGTTGTAACCTCAGCAGAAATGGTGAATTTTAAACCGTTGAGATGCATTAACTTCTTGCATAGGAATTATGTAATTATTTGTCCATTTAACCATTCATATGAATGTTTCTTTTTTTTTTTTTTTTAGACGTAAACATCCTCATATTGTAAACATGAGCCACAGTAATATACTGGCACTACAATTTATGGAGCTACACTGGTGTAAATGCAAAATATTAAGCTTAGAGTTTTCCCCCACTTGTGTTATGTGCTTAAGTGATGTATAAAGCTTTTGACTTATTTTTGATTAAAAATATTGTAATGATCAATTTGTGGCTTTTGCGTACATTTTCTGTTGGTCATGTTATATGCAACTCAGTAAAAGAACATTGTGCACACAACACTAAATGTGCATGTGATTTTGAAGACTGATCAAAAGTTTGGGGTAAGGTCTTACATTTAAGGTCTCAAATACAGTAAAACAGCAATTTTGTGTAATATTGTTAAAATTGAAAGAAAATGTTATGTTAATATATTTTAAAATGTAATCTATTTCTGTGATGCAAAGCTGAATTTTCAGCATCATTACTTCAGTGTCACATGATCCTTCAGAAATCATTTATATGTGCTGATTTTCTGCGTATTTCTTATTCTCAATGTTGAAAACAGTTGTGCTGCTTAACATTTTTCTAGAAACCCTAACACATATTTTCAGGATTCTTTAATAGAAAGTTCAGAAGAACAGCATTTATTTAATATAGAAATTTTCTGTAACATTATAAATGTCTTCAGTGTTACTTCTGAACAATTTAATGCATCATTGCTTCTGTACTTAAAACAGTACTTCAAATAAAAATGAAGAAATAATAAAATGGCACACAGTTTCATAAAATTGTTTATTCTTGAATAGAGTTCACTGACCAAAATTAAGAAATCAGTATACAAAGCAGCAAGAGATCCATCTATCAATGTACAGAATGTAAATAAAAATGACAAAGCTTTCAAAAAGGTCTTTACATTAGGGTTTAGGGAGGCATTGGTGCTCTCACTGGACCCCTCAGTGGAGCAGGAGGTCGTGGCGGCAAGGGAGGCCCTCTCTGAAAGCCGAAGGGCGGGGGTCTGAGTGGGCCGGCACCATAACCTGGAGGTGGCATTGGCGGAGGCGGTCCCCTCATACCTGGATGCATTGGTGGACCTGCAAAAATGAGAGGAATGATTGCATAACATATGACATATATTTTGCTTTCGTTTAAAAGCAGAGCTAGGCACTTCTTTACACCCATACCCATTGGGGGGCCGAACGGTCCTCTGGGAGGGACACCCATGGGTGGAGGAGGAGGCATGCCAGGTGGAGGTGGTGCTCTTGGTTGGGAAGATCCAGGAGGGCCAGGTGGGGGAGGCACCATTCCTGGAGGTCCTGACGGAGGCATAGGCATGGGCGGCATTCCTGGTGGATTCATTCCTCCAGGAGGGAAGGGCGGTGGTCCTGGTGGGGGTCCTGCGCCGCCTCCCTGTGATGCAGGAGTACCTGGCGCAGGAGGCATGGCCATACTGGGTGGCATCCCATGTGGCATTGTGCCAGGAGGAGGAACAGGTGGGAAAGCACCAGGAGGAGGCATTCCTGCAAGAGAAATGTAAAATTCAGACACAAAAGACATTTATTGGACCAATAATAAGAAATAAATATTTGGAAACATATTACATATATACTTATAATAAAGAGTTAGTTCACACAAAAAATGAAAATACTTTGTTCCAAACCCATTAGACTTTGGTTAATCTTAAAAACATGACTGGCTTCTCACCCTCCATTAAAAGTTCAGGTAACCAAAACTTAAAAGACCTAAAAAGTTTATAAATGCATCATAAAACAAATCCGTAAGAATGGAACAGTTTATTCCAAGTCTTCAGAAGAGATATGATCGTTTTATATAATGAACAGATTTAATTCAGGCTAAACAATGATCGACACACAAATGTGATGTGCTAGACGTATGTCATTGTTTAGATGTAAATAAAAGCATAAACTAAATCATAAATTATAACTTACAAATTTTGCAATGCTGACAGTTATTAAGCTAAACTGAATCAATCAATCTGACTCTAGCTGCATTATGTAGAGCTGCTTATAGCTGAAATTAACTTTTTTTTTTTTTTTAAGAATTGATGAACATTTTACTGTTATGGAACTGCATTTTCACTGAAGTGACTGGAGCTTAATAATGACACTTTTGTCTTTTTAGAGCAGAATTTGCCTCATATGTGAAGTAGTTTCATCATTGATTGTTATTTTCCAGTTTAATACTATAAAGCTGCTTTGATCAATCTGTATTGTATAAAGCACTATATAAATAAAGGTGACTTGGCTTTCAATGAAGGGACAGAAACCTTTCAGGTTTCATTAAAAATGTCTTAATTTGGGTTTCAAAGATGAACCAAAGTCTTATAGGTTTGGAATGACATGAGGGGGAGTAAACAATGACAGAATTTTCATTTTTGGGCGACCATCCCTTTAACTAACCTGGAATTGGAATCCCTGTTCCAAGGGCTGTCATGACCGGTGTAGGAATGGTGGGAGGTGGAGGAGCATCTGCGAAAAGCTGATGGGGGCGATCGGCTTGTGAAAGTGGATTCTGGGCGGCCAGGAGGCGCTCTGCAGCTGAGCCATGCCTCTCGCCCTTTGAGTCCTTCTTAAAGGCATATGAAACCGTGATGGGCCGATTGCAGAGATACTGGCCATTCATGGCTTCAATAGCTGCATCAGAGGCATCAAAACTGGCAAAGTTGATGAAAGCATAACCCTTTGAGTTGCCCGTGTCCGGATCTCGCATGATCTTCGGTGTCTGAAGGATTACGCCGAAAGCACTGAAAGTGTCATAAAGGAGTTTCTCGTCGATCTCAGGGTCTAAGTTGCCAATGAAAATGTTGGCGCCGACGTCAAGGTTCTTGTTGTGCGCCGAAGCCTTGTTGACTCGTATGGGTTTGCCGTAAAGTTTGATCATGTTCATGATCTTTATGGCATAGTCCGCATCCTCTTCACTGAGGAACTCCACAAACCCATAACCTGAAGAACAGAAAGAAATATCAACTTAAAAGCATGCAAAATAGTACAATTTGTTTCTCTAAAGGCTCAAAAATAAGTTAACTCACCCTGATGTTGTCCTGTTACTCTGTCTTTGGGCATGTGTGTGTTTACAACAGGACCAGCTTGCAGGAAAAGCTCCCATAACAAAGGTTCAGAGACCTTCTCATCAAGACCACCCACATAAACAGTGGCATCTGAGAAAAATAAATGATAAAATGAACATTGGACACAAAAATAAGGCACTTATAAAATACACATCATCTTGATTATTGTTTTTACTATTAACAGTATTTATATGCATATATTATATTAGTTTGATACACTTAACTTCAATTAAAACCAAAAGTTTTCTTTGTTATTTGCATTTAGCGAGCATATTTGAATGAATGGAAGGCGACTCAAGGCTAATCGAGAAGATAAGAAAAGCTTAAATCTTTCCATAGTTCTGCAGTACTTTTCGCTGCTTTTCTGAAATGTAAATCCATTAAATAACCACTAATATTTATATTTTTTTTCAATTTACCTTGATTTCGTTCTGAAATCGGTCCCGCCGCCATGATGAACCCGGCGTGCGTCCTGACGGAAGTGATTCGCGATTCAATACAACACGACAGCGCCATATCAGTGCAGTGCTGCCGCCTACAGGACAGGAGGATGAGCGTGAACGCCTTTCGGCTGTTTAATTCTGATTTACTGCGTCCTTTGCTCTTTTTGTTGTGACATCACTTAATCTTTGTTCTTAATATTGCAAAAGCTCGTAAAATGAAGCCAGAGCAGTGTTATATCAGTGTTTCAGGACCTGACTGGACACTTGTGGCAACCCAATACACACAAAACAATCCTTAAAATCAAACATGCAGTTTATTAACATAACAGTGAGCTGTATATACCCCAAAATATGCAAAAATACTGACATGTAAATGCTGCATGAGGTGTGATTTACCAGCCGAACATGAAACAAACAAGTAGGCTACATTTGCATGAAAATAAAGTTAATTTCCGTTTTCATCTAAAGATTTTGTATTGAAATAGTGCATTCCTGCTTATATGTCATAAGCATATTAAGTGAAACCCCTTTATTTTATGTTTACAGCAACTGAATCTGTCAGCAGGAGTTGTGAATGTGACAGGTTTGAAAAGTACATGTTGATACAGGACAGCTGGTTTTATGACTCAGCTGTATGTCTGGTTTACAGACATACAAATTTGATACATGTACTGTTGGACTGAGAAAGAACTGTGATTTAACAGTTTTGTGCGAGAGTGAGAAGTCACTCCCACTGTGTGTCAGTAGTTCTACCTGTTTCACCTGCTCTTCCACCCCAACTCTCTCAAAGAAGTGTCTGGCCGTGTGGAATCTGCCTTTAGACCAGCACAAGAATGGATCAATAAAGCTTTTCAGAAACCTGAGCATCTGCTTTTCTCCTCCCAGTGGATTTTGAGCTAGAGTAACACGTAAGCAGCACTACATACAGACTGACACATTACTTCCAGGGTGAACATGGGGACAGATTTAGCTTACAACTTTGTCTTCAAAGGTAAGTTTTAGTCAGTTGACTGGAGATCAGATTTATCTCAGACAGTTTTTATGGACTTAATGATAATAATAATCTGTAGCATATAAAAAAATAAGTAAAATGGTTATTTTGTCTTGTCACGCTCTTTTCCTATGTTTCTCTTAGAGGCATGAATTTTATTCATTTTGTGAATTAGAATAAAATCTCAATCAATTAAAGTGAGCTAAAAGGTTGTTGTTGTCTTTCAGTGGTTTTAATTGGGGAATCAGGAGTTGGAAAGAGCAACCTACTGTCCAGATTTACCAAAAACGAGTTTAATCATGACAGCCGTACAACCATTGGAGTGGAATTCAGCACTCGCTCCATTCAAGTGGATAGTATTACCATCAAGGCCCAGATATGGGACACTGCAGGTCTAGAGCGCTACAGGGCGATTACCTCAGCGTAAGTCACTCATTTCCTCATCTCAAAATATTAATCCTTCAATCCTAAGGATATATCTGATCTATGTATGTTCACATCAATCTTATTTAAGACAATGCCGGCTGTGGAATTTGTAGTGATTGATTTAGCATCACACCCAGAACCACTCCTTTTTATACCTGGGAAACAGTTAAAAGTATAACTGACATCTACAGTTGCCCTAACAAGTATTTAGATTACCTTTTACTCTTTTACTGTAGGGTAATTGGTTTAAAATTGTATGTCACTGTAACATTTATATATTTTAAAGTGCATGTTAAGTATCCAAAGTACTTTTTGAGAGCCCCAGCTACACAAATGAGATAGTTCTATTATATTTTAAGCATAATTATCATGGGAGCAAGAACTAGAATGAATTCCCTGCTAAAAAAAAATGCTGCATCAAGACTACCATTCGGAAATTTGGGTCCTATAAGATTTTTGTCTCTTATCCTCACCAAGGTTGATGTATTTGATCAAAATTACAGTAAAACATTTTTTAGTTTATTTTAAATAATAATGTAAATGATACAAAGTTGACTTTTCCGCATCATTACTCCAGTGTCACATGATTTTTCAGAAATCGTTCTAATACACTGATTTGCTGCTCAAGGAATATTTCTCATTATTATCAATAATATTGAAAACAATTGAAAACAAACTTTTTTCAAGATTCTTTGTTAAACAGAAAGTGCAAAAGAACGATTCATTTGAAATTGATGTTTTATTTTATTATAAATTTCTTCACTGTCACTTTTAATCAGTTTAATGCATACTTGCTGAAAAAAGTATTCACTTCTTAAAAATCTTTTGAATGGTAGTATAGTAGATCTTATGTGAATACCTGCAAAAAGTAATGCATTATGTTAGGTTATGATTATAAATTCTCAACTCTCATTGTAAACAGAATAATGAATCATAAAGCACAATTTGAGCCAATATCCACTTCCTGTTTCTGTATGTAATAATGAGTCGTTTGTCTCTTGTAGGTATTACAGGGGAGCTGTTGGTGCGCTGCTGGTTTATGACATCACCAAGCACCTGACGTATGAGAATGTCGAGCGATGGCTGAAGGAGCTGTATGACCACGCTGATCCTCATATAGTAGTCATGCTTGTGGGAAATAAAAGTGACCTGGGAAATGTACGCACTGTGCCAACAGAGGAGGCTAAGGACTTTGCAGGTGTCAATGTATTTCATAACTCTTTGTTTTAGACATTTAAGCTCTTAAATCATACGCTGTAAAACAAAAATTCCGTAAAATGTACGGTAAAAAACCGCCGGTTGCCACAATTTTACCGTAAAAAATACGGTAGCAACATTTTGGATTTTACCGTTTTAATTTAAATATACAGTTAAATACCGTAATTTCATTAACTGATATAATGTTAATATACAAACCTATTGAAGTAGTGAAATCTGTTTTGTACCTTTGTAATACACTGATAACCACCAAATGCAGGTGGTCATGAGAAAGTCACATGATGAACCAAAGCCCACCACAAGCAGCTTTTAAATAATAACATATATATAAAAGGTGCACAGTGTCATTCACACAAACACTAAACACCATCATGGTAACACATACGAAACTGAAATAATGCAATAAACATTCATTTAACAACATTAGGTGTAACATACAACTCTAATGTACACCACTGATAAGAAAAAACGGTTATTAACTGTAACTCATACATTCTTTTTTTCACTTACTACCATAGCAGGTTTTTACTGTAGCATTTTTACAGTATTTTACCGTTAAACTCACTGTCATTTTTTACAGTGTAGATGTCAGATTCAGTTCCTGGAGGTCCAGTCTCCTGCAAAGTTTTGTTCCAACCCTAATTAAACATGCCTGAACCAGCTAATCAAGGTCTTCAGGATCACTAGAAACTTCCAGGTAGGGGTTTTGGAGCTACACTCTACAGGACATTGGCCCTCCAGGACCAGAGTTTGACACGTGCCTTAAATGATGTTATTCCAAACCTGTGCAACTTTTTGTTTTCTGCCGAGCACAAAAGACAATAGTTAGATTTTTTTATGTACAATGCATGTTAATGGGGTCTAATGTTGTTTAGACATTCTTCAGAATAACTTCTTTTATGTTCCATAAAAGAAAGAAAGGTTTGGAATGGCATGAGTGTGAGAATTTTCATTTTTGAATGAGCCTTCCCTTTATTTGAATTCCCTTTTATGGTTGATTTATTTGATAAAACAGAGGCCAAAGACTTACTTTTTATGGAGACGTCCGCATTAGAGTCAACTAATGTTGAATCTGCCTTCCTTGAAGTTCTAACAGGTGAGTTTGCTTTTTACTTTAAGTCACTGTTTAACATTGAAACAGCAAGATATTATAGGATTTACATTAACAAGCAAAAGTTTGGAATAATTAAGATTTTTTTTAAAATGTCTTTTACAGTATGTTCACTAAGGCTGCATTTATCTGAGCAGAAATACAGTAAAAACAGTAATATTGTGAAATATTACAATTTAAAATAATTGTTGTCTATTTGAATATTTGTTGAAATGTCATTTATTCCTGTGATGCAAAGCTGAACTTTCAGCTACATTACTCCAGTCTTCAGTGTCACATGATCCTTCAGAAATCATTCTAATCTAAGTTTTAATAGTTACATTTTTACTGTATTTTTGATGAAATAAATTAAGCCTTGGTGAGCATGAGACTTACTAATTATCCAAAACTTCATAACTAGTTTATATATTTAGTTTAAAATCCTTCTAGATTTAAACTGACTTCAGTGTTCATTAATGCTTCCTTCATCAGCAATACACAAGAAAGTTGCTAGTAAAGAGGTCACGAGAGGCTCGATCAGCGCGGCGACTCTGGGTCAGACTCTGGGCCCCTCCAGCGAGTTTAATGAGGAGAGATGGTCCTGCTGTAAAAGCTCCTGAACAGATGAATGAACATCCAGACAAAGACATCAAAAGCAAAACAAAGACATTTACCTGTGACATGGATCATGTCATACCTGCATAGAGGCATTTCTTCATACTTAACCCTCAGTGGACATCAGTGAACAAAACAGGGAAGTGTTTTGTTGGCTTGTTTTTTTACTTTTAAAAGATGTAAACAATTGGAACTGATAATGTAAGATAAGATGTGTTCTTGATAATTATGACTAGACATGAATGTAAATTACTTTGGATGAAACACAAATGGCTTGTGCTGTATTATAAAGCTATTTATATGGTGTGAAATGAACAAAATTTCTATTTCAGTACAGACTTCGGGTCTATAAATTATGGATTGAAATATAAACTCCTCAATCTTTAAAACAAAGTGAATAATATCTTGGACTGATCTATGATACATTGAACAATGTATCATATCTATGGCTTCTGGATTTTTTATATTTTTGCATTCAATTTTTCATCATTTATTCTCCAAAAGGGTGAGATCTGAGTTCTTGCGTGCAAGCAAATAATTTCATATTCATTACAGAAACTGGAAGAAGCTCTGCACACTGCTATTGCTTCCAAAATTCATTATATTAACTGAAACAGCAATATTTTAGTTTTAAGACCTTATTCAGGCACAAAAAGGTGCTGTTTTAATAAATATAAGGAATTTTATGCAAGTTACAGTAATGTGTGGGACTTCATTTCTTTGTTCTACACAACTGCCCATGTGTGTGCTGACTTGATTGTCTAGAAAAATATCCATTAACATGCAGTCATAGCTTCACTTGTTTTTGTATTTTCATGCCAACAGAAAAACAATAATTCAGTAATTAGTCATTAAATTCATAACCATCAAAAACTTTATTTACTTTAATTTGAGGTTTTTATAAATTCATACTGTATAACTAATTAGAGTGATTCCTTTGAAACATTCTCAGAGAATCCTTGGCAATAAGCAGTTTCACAATTATTGACTGATGCTGTTTAATCAAGTCTATATCTGCCAATTACAAGAAAAGCGGAAGAAGTATTCAGAGCGGTAAATCAAAGTTATAACCCAGGGTGTTTTTTTTTTTTTTAGTGACACAAAAGTGACATGAAGAGCTCAGTTCAGTTGATACACACAATCAGTGCCTGGATATTGAGGCAGATTCAGCTGGTACTTCTGCTCAAGTGCAGAAGGAACGAATCGTCCTCCCAGGAAGTGGTAACGTCCTTTGAAGTGACTGGCTGCTTTCTTAGGGGCCGTGAGGGAGATGAGCATGTCAGGCTGAATCCCATCAGGACAGCCGTTCTCCACATCCCAACCTAATAAATGAAAGAAATGACACATACTTTGTCACAATCAGAAGACATTTCTGATAAACTAGTTGTCTTGTTATTAACAGGGATTTTATACAATAAAAGATGCTTTTTGGCTCGTAAATGCTAATCAAAAAAATCAAAACATCCCAAAACATTTTTTTCCAAATGAATGCTTAGATTGCAATTAAATCAGTGCTTATTTCTTGCTCATTGCGATGTGTGTGTGTCCTCACCTGAAGGTATGTCAACGCTAGCAATGGGCACAGTGATTTTCTTCAGCTGGGAGAGGATGTCGCCGAATGGCTCTCGCACCGCACCCTTAAAACTGAATCCAAAGATGGCGTCCACCACCAAATTATACACTTCATCAATCACATCAGCCTAAAGACAGCACGATGTGGAAAAGTATTACATATATCAAATATATACACTGCCATTCAAAAGTTTAGGATTGTAAGACACCTCTTATGCTCACCAAGGCTACATTTATTTGATGAAAAATACAGTAAAAAATGTAATAACATAATAGCTACAATAATAGCTGTGCTACTGACATTTTTGTGGAAACAGCAATACTTTTTTTTTTTAGATTTTTTTTGATGAATAGAAAATTCACAAATAAAGAACAGCAATTATTTGAAGAGAATTTTTTGTAACAATGTAGCCTACATTTTCATCATTTTAATGCATCCTTTTTGAATAATCCTAAATAATAAACAAATATTTTATTAAAAATATCTTACTGACCCCATATACAAAAACAAAGTACAGAATCCAATTTTTTACATAAAGGTAAAAAAAAAAATAATGAAACATTAAAATGTCAGCTTGTTGTGCACATCTTGAGCAGCTGGTACATTCAGGGCATTTGGCACATTATTTTATCATATTTGTGACCCTGGACCACAAAACCAGTCTAAAGTAGCATGGGTATATTTGTAGCAATAGCCAAAAATACATTGTATGGGTCAAAATTATCGATTTCTTTTTTTATGCCAAAAATCATTAGGATATTAAGTAAAGATCATGTTCTATGAAGATATTTTATAAATTTCCTAGTAACATGCATTGCTAAGAACTTCATTTGGACAACTTTAAGGGCGATTTTCTCAACATGCACCCTCAGATTCCAGATTTTCAAATAGTTGTATCTCGGCCAAATATTGTCCTATCCTAACAAACTATATATCAATGGAAAGCTTATCTATTCAGCTTTCAGATTTTCCAAACTGGCCCTTATGACTGGTTTTGTGGTCCAGGGTCACATATTAATGAGGAGAAGGAACCCATACGAGGGCTAAAAACATCTGGCCCCCCTACAGTGTGAAAGATGTGGTATTGATCGCTGGGGTTTGTGTTGTACCTCAGGCATCTCTGTCAGGAAGGATATATCCATCTTCTCACATTGGGTGGTAAGATTCTGGAACAGCTGTTTGCTGGTGCGCTTCGGGTACAATACAGAAGGTTCATATCCCTGGGAGATTCAAGTGCAATATGAATAAAGTCAATATGCCTTCATAAAATATTAAGTTTAATGAAGGAAAGATTTTAAACAGGTGCAGTAATGTAATTTTCAGCTATAACATGAACTTACAAACAGTTTGAGATGTCTAGCACAAACCAACCCATCTCCGCCATTATTTCCTGGCCCACAGATCACCAGAACTCTAGGTGGACTCTTGAGCAGTGATTGTAGAGGATAGCCCTATGAAGCAAAAAACAAATTTTAATGTGTATAATGCACCACATAGAGTAAGCTGTATTTGATCCTTTCTGAATGTTGGTGGACCATTAGGTGTACCTTTGACACAGCTGTGGCACAGCTCAGACCAGCCAGCTCCATTAACTGATCCACACTGAAGCTGTACTCATTGAACAGTTCCTCATCAATGTTCTGAGCCTCTTCTTGCCTATAAAAGAACGCATAAATAAAAACATTCATGTTATGTTTGTGCCAGAAACTTACGGAATACATACATCACTTTATAAGGATAGGTTATACATAAAAATTGACTTGCTGTCAGGCCATTCAAGATGTAGACGAGTTTGTTTCTTCAGACACAGATTTTGAGAAATGTAGCATTACATCACTTGCTCGCCAATGGATCCTCTGCAGTGAATGGGTGCTGTCAGAATGAGAGTCCAAACACCTGATAAAAACATCACAGTAATCCAATAATTCTTCATTCATTCTGATGGCACCCATTCACCGCAGAGGATCCATAGGTGAACAAGTGATGTGATGTTAAATTTCTAAAGTAAAGTAAATTTTGAGTACATTTTCAGCAAATATTAATGGCAAACAATGCAGGGTTACTATAGTTAACTAAAACCATTTTTGTTAACTACAAAAAAATACAAAAAAAAAAAAAAAAAACCTTGCAAAAACACAAAATTACTAACATTTAACTAAAATAAAATTAAAACATAAAATATTCAAACTAATTAAAAATATTATTATTAAAAATAGTATCTCAATGACACTAAAACAACACTGCTTCAAAGGTGAGATCTTCTCAGCAATTAGTACAATACCCTTTTAAGCAAAGCTCAAATGTCAGAGAATTTATTACTGACATTCAGAACAGTAATGTAACAGTTTGATCATGTTATTGGATAACTGTACCACTGAAAAATAATGACTGACATGCAACAGTACTAATGTTAGAGAAAGTGCACTGCATTTACACTCACCCCAAGTACTTGATTGTATTGGCCATAGTGCAAGCCTGTCTGTGAACGATATTTTTACTATAGATGTTACTGGCAACACGTGTACATGCTCCCGTGTGGGTCAGGACAGAGCCTCCTCGTGATGTCACAAGAAGACCAATTCCAAACAGGGCTCGAACTCCCAACATTCACCTGGCTAAAGCACCTGAACACGAAAATACAATAAGAAAGTTGGCAGGAAACTATGGTGCATGTTGTTGATTTCTGCCTACATAGAGAAAAAAAGAGAAAGATCTTGTTTCATTCGTGGAAAGACAGTAATAATTCTGAGCAGACAAATGTAATAGTCTGCTGCCCATATATTCTAAACTTGGTCACTCATTATTTTCTGGTAAGGAGGTTGTTGACAGACATAGTACCTGATCCAAAAAGTTACTGAACAGATATGCAATACCTTTTTTGTCTGTAAAGAGGGATTAAATAATTAATTAAAATAATATAGTCATTATATTAATTACGTATATTTTAATATAAATATACATATATAATATAAATACACAAAATTCATAACTAATGCATATAACTCAACGTGGGCAACTTAATCATGAGAAAAAATGATATTACACATTAAAAATCCTATTTTAACATGCTAACATCGGGTCACAAAACTGTTATGAAGAGAATCACCTTATATAAGTATAAAAAGCTGAGGCATTCAGTACCTGTTAGCAAGTGAGTCTGTATTAAGGTCAAACACTCGGTAACATTCGTTAACACCAAGAAATGCTCAAGCTCACCGCTGGCAGAATAAAAACAGAACAAAAAACAATCCAGTTACAACTTTACAGGATATAAACATGAAGAAGAATATTAAATAGTTAGGATACTTGCAGCCCTCTGCTGCTGAAACCCAGTATGCAAACAATATCCGGGTTAGTTAGTAAACTTGAGTCGCTTTTCATAATAACAGTCTGACTTTTATGCAATTTTGTTAAAAACGGACTAAATCAA
This sequence comes from Tor tambroides, assembly GCA_021397915.2. Lineage (NCBI taxonomy): Eukaryota > Metazoa > Chordata > Actinopteri > Cypriniformes > Cyprinidae > Tor > Tor tambroides. The sequence continues at coordinate 54,787 of JAFVLL020006733.1, forward strand.
ATTGAAATCAAATTTAAATAAATAAATAATAATAATAACAATAGTTTATTATTATTATTATTGTTGTTGTTGTTATTATTATTATTATTATTATTATTTCTTATAATCATTTGCTACAGTGAGATCTAGAGTGTTTTTGCAGGACATAAACAGTGTGGATGCACATATGTTTGAAAATAGGGGGTCGTTAAAATTATTCCTTGCTTTTCTGTGGTTGTATCCTTGAATATCATATGTAATGTTTCCATACTGTCAGTCTATTTTTGGAACATATCCAAAAAATATATATATTAGCTTTCACATCCTTGTGCTCACAACCGAAGGTTGGATCCACACCCCTTTACCTCAGTTTGTGATGGTATGCTCCGGTTGTTTAATAGAGCGCTCTGAACGCTAATGCTGGGATAGTGTGAATGATACTCTGTGGCAGGTGTGATCATTAACACTGCATGATATTAAATATTCACTGGCTATGCTGACGCATTACCTGTCTTAAGGTAAGCGCGAATTAATTTCAAACGATTGTTATGTTGTCTAATATAAGAATAAGCTGTTGAGTGTGGATGTAAATAAAACAATGAAATAAAATCACACCGGATTTCTATAAAAGGAAATATAACTTGAACTTGACTTTTTATAACGGCACCACAAAGGAAAGAATAACCGTCTAAGAAATGGTGGACTTTTTTTCTTGGAATTTTGAATGACAGGAGGGACATTCTGAGGATTCCCTAAATGTGTGACAATATGTTGTTTTATTTTATAACTACAGTATAGTTTCATTTTAATGCATTGCATTTAATGATTTGTTTATTATGTCAGTGTTTATTTTGGGGCGATGTAATTAAAGGAACCCAGAGAGGAAGTTCACATCCTTTGTTTATTTATTTATTGTTTGTTTGTGTATAATTTAATTGAAGATTGTCTTTGTGGAAGACTGGATGTGATATCTGCACTTGATTCAGTATTAAGTTTCCAGATAGAAATCATTGTTAATGAAAAAAAAGTCACTTCTTTATAAGAACACATGTTTGCATTAAAATATGCAAGCTTTTTTTTCTGTATCATAATTTTATCATGCAATTTTAAACATAATATGACTTTGAATCTTAGGTGGTATGAATAAAGCCCTTGTAGTACCATATTCTTTCAAGTACCTTAGAGTGTGTAAATATGATGTTACATGAATATGGTAATCATTCAGTGCAATGGTATATATCAAAGTACCCGTATTACCATCGGATACAATCACAATGCTATTTGAGTTAAAGTGGCTCAGAATGATATTATTTCACTAAGCAGCAGTTTAGATGCAAACTCGGAGATCCTGTATCACAGTTGGTATGTCCTCATTGATCGATCTCAGAGCAGCAGGGCTTTTACATCCAGGCGGACACTCATGGAAGGCTGCCATGGAAAAACCCAGTGAATTATAATGTCTACTCATAGCTGCTGTCTATAAATTACCGAAGAGTTGACGGCCTGTTTGCTTGGCTTAGACACATGCTTTAAAGTTCCAGCCACTGGAATGACTGAAGAGCAGTCTGCACAGAGCAATGGCTATGCATTCACAAACTGAAGTGGCACTGTAATATCAATCTATTGATAAGTGCTGGGTGCATGTTTCGCTGTAAATTAGCCTCGCTACATAAAGATGCTTATTGTGCTTCCATGGTCATGGCTGCTGCACTTCAATAATGCCATCGTGTTTTCCAGCAAGGGCTTTTAGTGAATCATGTTCGTCTCTTAGGATGCTGTAGTAGATTTTAATGTAGACCAGATACTCTAGATTTTTCAAACATCTGTTAAATGCTCTCATGTAAAAGCCTGAGGAAGAAAATTATGTGATTTGTGGATGGATATAATTATTGTCTTGGTAAATGTATCCTGCCTTGTATATGTTGTGGATGTTTGTCGCTGTCCAGTGCTGAAATCAGTCTGCATTTTAGATTAGAGATTTGTGGTAATATTCTGACAGATTTCTGGTGGAATTATCCATAGAATTAAAATATAACATAACACATATAATCAGAAGAGTTAAAGCGTTATGTCTATTCAGTGCGGCAAACTAATTTTTGAATGTTGATACATGCACAATAGGAAAGTGAAAAATATTTTTATGCTAAAAAGCGTTTTTTCAAATTGTTTTACATGTCAAAGTAATATTTCTCAAAAGTATTCCGGTCTTAAAATAGTTTTTTTTTTTATATATACTGTTGAATTATCAGTGTAAAAAAAATAAATAAATAAAAAAAATTGAATATGGTTGCAGGAAATGCTATTGCAAATTCTTTTAATGTTACAAGTGCTGTTACAAATGTTTTACAGATATTGTGATTATTAAACCATTTCCTGGCTTATTTATTAATTTGTGCAGCAAAATAAGACAGCATTTGGAATGTGATTCATTTCAGTTAGCAGGCACCCTGAAATATATTTAGATGTGTGAGTTTTTCCTCTATATAATTTCTTCACGCCTAAAGGAAAATGTAAGTTAAAGTGGCACAGTTTATCCCACTTTTCCCTATATTATTTTGGTGCAGTGAGAGGACTTCAAGTCTGCTTGTGGATAAATAATCCATAAACTATATTCTTTGAGTTTGCATATACTTCTGTAATAAACATTGAAACCGCTGCTCTCCCAGAAGAAACCCAGCATGCTATCTTACATAACTGACCAAAGAGACAGATTTGTTTTTAATTCACCTTTGTCTAAACTGTGCTGTGATTAAGAAGAAAAAGAATGATTTTTGACCAATGTTTTTTGCAGTTTTCTTGATATTTTTTAATTCAGTACTTATGGAAATTGCCATACAGAGTAACTGGCTTCACCGAGCATCTGTAAGTAATGACTGTTTGTTATTCTCTGCCAGAGGCCACGTCCCTCCAATCTAGTGTGCTGAACTTTGGTAGTTCCCTGCTGTCGTGTGATATATGGACCAGATGTTTATTAATGAGGCTCATTAGTGAAATTAGTCCAGTGCAAAGGTGTGTACATTGTATTTATACTTTGTCAAGTCACATTTATTTATATAGTCGTTCAAGCAGCTTCACAGAAATGCACAGTAAAATAACAGTTAAGTCATTTCATTAGTGAGAAATATTGCAACAATGACTTCTGTTATAAAGTAGCTCTACAGAATACAGTTGCCATTATTCAGTTCAATTTAGTTAGGTGTTGATACAATTTAGTTCAATAAAAAAATTCAATTCAGCTATAAAGCTGCTCTACAGAAGACAGTTGTATATTTAAGCTCAATTTAGTCTAATGCTGATACAATTCAGTTCAGTGAATGTGTCGATGTTGCAAAGTTCATCAATTTTGCAACAAATTTGATTCAGCTATAAATCAGCTCTACCGAGAGCAAATTATAGTAGACTTCATGCATGCATTATAATACAGTGAATTTATTTTTATATGCATCATCCTGAAATCCTCAGTGTTTAGTCATGGTCATGGGCAATTTGATTATAGTGCACTGGTTCTGTTGTTATCACAGGCAGAACAATTACCGTTGTCATTTTGTGCTTTGGCTCACTGTAATGAAACCAGATGGCCAGAAGGTCATCCTCAATTAAGGAAAATCCATTTCCATTCATAAAGTTATCCATTATCGTCTTCGGTTAATGTCCCCATTTCTTTTCATCAATATTAAGACCTGAAGCCATTCTAATCCTGCTGTCCATTGTGTACAGTCAGTCTGCTCCTTTTATACTTTCCCAATCCCATTTTAGAGATTAAACATGTCTCCTTTTGCTTGATGTATTAAAATTTTGGATATACCAGGGATTTTCAGTACCTATGCTTTGTGGCTGAGGTAGGTTGATGGTTAGAATAGCAGAAGGTTTACCAGTGCCTACGTCTTACACAGGCCGTATTCATACATTATTGATGCACTCTGCTTGGACGTGCAGCCCTAGTTGACATATGTCTTATCTTGCCACTGATCTCATTAGCTAACAAAGATTTTGATAAGCACAAAAAGTTTTGCTACCATAGCTAGTGCATGGCTTTGTTGGTTTTGAAATTAGTCCTGTGCTTTGGCAGGTGTCTGCAAATATTTGTATAATATTAATATGTTCAATATCATGCATTTAAACAAAGAGAGGTGAAAAACAGGAATTTTAGGCATTAGCATTTTAATACCCTTCAGGGCAGGTCTATTAATGTTGATTCTTAGTTTCGTATTGACAATAGCTCTAGTGTTTTCAGCCAAAGTGGACAACACTCTTAAAATAAAGGTTTTATATCAATGGTTCCATGAGGAATGTTTAACGTCCATGGAAACTTTCCATTGCACAAAAGGTTCTTTATAGTGGGAAAAAAAAGTTCTTTACATTAAGGCAAAAAAATTTTTAAGAACTGTTCACTGAAAGGTTCTTTGGGCAACCAAAAGTGATTCTTCTATGGCATTTCTGCTAAAACACGCTATTGCAACCTTTATTTTTAAGACTGAACGTTCATTTACATGTCTTCTTCTGTGCTTCGGTTAAATGATATAATCTCAGACTATAGCCAGGAAATCTACAAGCTAATTCCTTGGTAAACACCATCTGGTTGGTAATTAGTGGACAGAAAACAAACATTGTCTGTTGATGAAAATACTGAGCTCCCTCAGATTTTACTCAAGACTGTTGGATTGTGACTGTCAGCTGTAATTTGCTCAGCCATACAGGTCACACCCCTTACAGAGATGAGGTTATTGGTTCTTGAATTTTTTTTCTTTTAACCTGATACCATGAGATGGTGATTGAACCTCACCCTGTAACCATACTCTCCTCCTACAGGTCCACTCCATAGAGCTGGCCTATCGCTGTCATTGTGTCACCCATCCAACACAGGATAACAAGGATCCAGAATGTTCAGCACAAAGAGGTCAGTGCACAATAGTGGTTTGCGGTGTTTTGACATGCATTGTTTTTATTTGTTTCTCTCTGTTATCAGTGTTGTTTTTTGGGACATGCATGTCTATTACTGTTGGGGTTAAATGTATCTTCAAAACACTATTCCTGCAACTGCATAGCAACATGCTAAAAATCATGTTTTCTTTAGAAAATAATGTAGTTTTGTGATTATTGCGTACAAATATGCATTTGCAAATTGATTTGGTATGCATTTGTATTTTTTTTTTTTTCCTGTGGTTTGCGTATTTTTTTTCAGTTGTTTTCAATGGAACCACCACATATTTAAAAATGCAACCTAAGCTCATTGGAAATAGTCAAGTCAAGTCAAGTCACCTTTATTTATATAGCGCTTTTAACAATACAGATTGTGTCAAAGTACTTAACAGTATCAAATTGGAGGATAGAGTGTCAGTGATGTATAATATTAAGATTAAACATTCAATTTTCAGTTAAACGCATTTCATTATTGAATTCAGAGATGTCATTGTCTAGCTCAGTTTAGTTTAATTAGTATCTGTGAAATCAAATTGACGATAATCGCTAGAAATTAAGTGTCCCCAACTGAGCAAGCCAGAGGCGACAGCGGCAAGGAACCAAAACTCCCTCTGTGACAGAATGGAGAAAAAAAACCTTGGGAGAAACCAGGCTCAGTCGGGGGGCCAGTTCTCCTCTGGAAATACGTGCCTCTATTTACATTTCTTCAATACCATAATTATTTACCTATATATAGGAATCACTGCAGTTTCCAGTTGAAATGATCACTAGAGGCAGCAAAACTGCAACAACTTTTATTCCTTTTCACACAAAGTATGATTTACAGGAACAGAGTTTTCATTAATAAAGCGTAATTTTCACACAGTTACTTGCAGAGTATTATGTTATGACTTATAAACAATTTTAACATTTGAAAACTGATACTTTTGAAAGTTGTCATCACACATACAGCTTCATATGCATGAGTTTTCTAATTCAGTAGGTTTGCTCGGTAGCTCACGTGATACAGTGTTGAACTTGAGGGATGAAGAGCTCCGGTACGAACCCGGTGAAACTACGGTTTGACAAAGCAGCGCAAATCTGCGTAAGGAAGTTAAAATAGCATGACTCCATCAACAAATGTGTTTTTATGTCGCTTTTTTCATTTGTTAACCCTATCGGGTAGGTTTAGGGTTGAGTTTGGTGTAGGAGATATTTCCGACACTCCCCGAATATTTGAGTTCTGAACAGCCGCAATACGTACCTCAAGCAGTGTAATAAAAACGTAGTAATACGTGCCTGTACCAACGTAATTAAAACGTGCCATGGTCACGTATTGAACGTGTGTTTTAGTGCCACTCTCTGGACATTTCACTTTGAAACTGTCGCAAAAGGTGCAGTAAGGTACGTAGTTACCGCGTTGCAGAAATATAGAGGCACATATTTTCACAAGTCTGGGTTGCAAAAATGCCAGTAGAGAGACTTGCCAGAGAGCTTGCCATTTTCTTTTTCTGTTCACTAAAATGTTCAACTTTGGGTAATACACAGTGCTGATAAATGTCACTTTTTACTCAGCCGTCCAGTCACAGTGAAGAAGGAACAGGACAAATATCACTGTCATATTCTACTTATATAATGACTGAATAACAATGGAAAAGTAAATATTGCTGGTCTTCAAGTGTCCATGTCTGTACCACATGACATTTACGAACTACAGCAATATCAATATGAAAAATAATGAAACTTCTCCAAAACGCTCTCAACTTGGCGTTTTCAGCTGGCTAAAAACACTTTAATGGACACCCAGGAGCCTAATGGTTGAAATCAAATGCGAAGTCAAGATCATTTTATTAAAATTTACATTTGCATGCATTTAAACAATGACTGATTTACTGATAGACGCGGAGAAGGAGCAGCAGTGGTCATCTGTTTACAATGACTGGTGATCTTCCTATTTGATGCATGGACCAAAACAACAGTATAAATACTTATTCATTTAAAACATATGCCACATAAAATGACAGTCTGAACATAAATCAGTATGACTGCATGACTTAAGCATTGGATGTAAATGCACCATGCCTAAGGCGCACACAAAAGCACATCACACTAAGAGATGGTAAAGTGCAAGGCAGAGCAGAACGCTGATTTTCTAAAAGTGAACATTGTGATGAGAATCAAACTCCGATAGCAACCCACAAGAGATAAGAGGACATTATCATTTAAATGGCTTAGACCGCAGGTGAAAGTAATCCTGGATTCTAATAAATGCAGGCTGTTCTCAAGGTATTGCTGAAACATAAGTAGGGCTCTTGAATTTTTGCTTTAGCCCTGTGATGCATCATTAGGAGGTTCAAGCGTAAAAATCTCAAGAGGATTACATAATCCTCTCTAACCCCTAACACAAACCTCAACCCCCCTATCCCACCCCTACCCCACCACACAGCTGTCATCCCGCGTGATGGATGCCATAATCTGGATTCCTCCATATGCACTTTCCATTCCAGTATTCTGAGGGTGAAATATTCTCCTCAAGGCTTCCAGACTTGCTCTAATGGTCAGCCCAATTGCATTAAAGAGGACCGACTCCATTTCTGTTTTATTGATAACTGCTTTTTGGGATTGTTAAAGGGCCTGTTTTATTTATATATTGTTCGTTTTTTTCTGCCTTCGTGCCAGTCAAAAGGCATTCATGCCTTTTTCAGCAGCATTTCAGGATGTTTGGAATGGAGTCTGAGGTCCTTTGAGGATTAGAGTTATTTTTAGCTGCAGCAGTACTGGGCTGTTATCTCTGCAAGAAACTCTGATGAATTGCTTGGAAAAAGTATGTAATTCATTTTTATAGCTTCCTTTTGATTATATTAAAAAGTCAAAAGGGTGCTTTTGATGAGAATAGTCAGAAGCAAGGTTTTAAGAGTTCAATAGAAATGCTTATTTTGAACGGTTCTCCTATTATCAAGCCTCATCTCTGGATTTGTCCCGACTAATGGAGTAACTACACAAGTATATGACGTAAGGCTAGAAAAGAAAGGTATTGGTTTACAGCTTTCTTAGTCCAGGTGAAGAAGGATCGCAGTGGCAGGTTTAACTGATCACTAATCTAAATCAAGCTGAGAGCTGTTTCAGCTTTACCTGATTAACTGAAGGCATACTGTCTGTTTAGAACAGAACAAAGCCATCTGTTACTACAATATGTGCTTACAGGTGTTTTAGTTCCAGGAAAAAATAACTGTTAGCAACAGAAAACATGTTTGAGTGTTGAGTAATTAATTTAATAATTGTTAAATATTTGAATTCATAACAAAAAGCACATCCTTACATATTTTTTTAAAATGTAAACATATTGTTTAATAAGCTGTTGCCATATAGCTGAGGTGCTCATGTGGGCAACACAAGTTTGAGTCCGGCATCTTTTCTTGATCCAGTCTGACCCGATCATTTCCCGTAGTCACTATACAAAAATGCCAAAATATAATTTTAAAAAGGTTCATAGTGTTATGATGCTTCCGTTGGGATGCAGGTTTGAATTCAGCAAGTGATTTTTCAAGGGTTATTATATATTAATATATATAATATATATTATATATTTATTATAGTTAACTAAAACCTAAAACAATTAAAAAATGTTACTTGAAGTAAAATAAATGTTAACTGAAACCTTGCCAAAACAACATGTCTAATTTTTATTTACTTTAACTTTTTAAACTGAAATAAAAATGAATCAAAATCCATATGGACATATTTTTAAAAAATCTAATAAAATGACAAAAATGCACAACAAAGTTACTAAAACTTTAAAATGAAAATACAAAAATAAAAACAAATTCATAATATTAAAAAAACTATAATCGTATCCCAGTGATACTAAAAACACTGGCTGTTTCCTAATCAGTTTCTCTCTTAATACTTAGTTTTCAAATTGATATCCCAAAGTTAAAAAAGTGCAGTTAAAAAAAGTACAGAATTAGATACACTACTGTTCAAAGAAATGTTTCATGAGCATATTCAAATGATTTCTGAAGGAAAATTCAGCTTTGCCATCACAGGAATAAATAATTTTTAAAATACATTCAAATAGAAAACATTTGTTTTTTAATTTCTGAAAATAATACTATTTTTACTGTATTTTGAATCAAATACATAATTGTCGAGCATAAGAGGCTCTGTAGAGGATTGTACAGTAAGTTTTACAGCAAAGACTAAGCTATGCTATGCATTCTCCACAGATAAATTGTTGTAAGGTGGAAGCCATTTCTTGCGGGATAAATGAAACATGCAGTCCCATCTGAATTATGCAAGAGGACAAAAAAAAGTCTTTTAGGAAAGCAATAGTAGGGGATGTTTTTGATGTGAAGCCTGTATAGTGCATATCCTATAAACAAACACCCAGGTGCACACAGTTTGTAGCTGTGCAGAGGCACTAACTACAGTGCTTAAACCGCACAAACAATGAGAACTCGGCTAATTCAGAGTGACTGTTCTGTAGCTGCATTTAATACACTCACTGCACTTCCTAGAGAAAGTTTTAAAGGCCTCTTTAAAACGAAAGACACACTTTCCTTGAGCAAAAGATCAGTAAAGTGGAAAAAGACCCTGAGGTTCTTAAAATATCGCCTTGAAAAGTGTATAGGTGAAGTTTAATTTCCTTAGTGTCATCAGTGTAACTATGAAAAATGGCTGTGACTGAGAAATTGCCTTTAGGCTGTCCTTAATTAGTAACAAATCTTTTTTATTTCTGGAGTGATTCATCTTCTAAGATAGTCATTTGTAGAGATACAGCATTTCCCACTTTGCTTAATTTAGTTTGACTTGTCTGTCTTTTGCAGAAAGGAAGGAAACTGTGCAATAACGAGAGTGTCTACCTATGAGAGCATGAAGGAACACAAAGTACTTTTCTTAGAGTGGATTATGCAGCCTCTACTACAAACTCGAGTGCTTGCGTAATAAGCCTGGAGACCTTGGCTAATGTTTCAAGAGTGAATGGGGGGGGGGGGCATTGAATGCAACAGTCCAATTTATAGTCATATTGAAATTGGTTTGGCATTGCTGAGAAACGTATGCAAATAATATGCATTTAATTGCAGCATATTAAATAATTTAATATTGCATCCAAATCTCCAGAGACATACCACTCATTTGAATACACTCCAAAAAGGGCATGTTTTTTTTAAACTGAAGGGAACATTTATAATAGTCTGAATTGTGTTCGACAGGTTGGACAAAATAACCTCTCGGAAAAATGGATTGGTCTCTGGTTTCTGTCTAACAGAGTGTCTCTGCTGGCTTTTAATAGAAATGCTGAATATCTTTCTTCTTGCCTTCTTAAATTCTGCATATTTTGAGGTCTGCTTTTCATCTGATAATATTAAAATATTTAAATATAAGAATTGAATATTGTTTTGCTTCTCAAATTACGTTTTAATTTTATGCTATAGAAATGAAAACTCCAGTTTCAGTCTGAGATGATAGGAAAAGGTCTGAAAATTCATTGGTGAAAAGATGTAGGAACCCTGCAGTTATCCTTTCACTGAGAATTTTTCCTGTTTTCATTTTTTTCCTGGCAATTTAGTTATACTTTTTTGCCACCGGAAGTTCTCAAACTTTTTTTTATTTTATTTTGTTTTGTTTTTTTGTTTAGTTTAGTTTAGTTTAGTTTAGTTTTGCTTTGCTTTGCTTTGCTTTGCTTTGCTTTGCTTTGCTTTGCTTTGCTTTGCTTTGCTTTGCTTTGCTTTGCTTTGCTTTGCTTTGCTTTTTGTTTTGTTTTGTGTTTTGTTTTGTTTTGTTTTGTTTTGTTTTTTGTTTTGTTTTGTTTTTTGTTTTGTTTTTTGTTTTGTTTTGTTTTGTTTTGTTTTGCTTTGCTTTGCTTTGCTTTGCTTTGCTTTGCTTTGCTTTTTGTTTTGTTTTGTTTTGTTTTGTTTTGTTTTTGTTTTCTTTGCTGAAAGTGACCCTATCAGAACAGATCTGCAATTTTTCGGTCATGACTCTTCACCACTTCTTTAAGAAACAAATACTGCTTTACTACAGCCTCATTAAAAAGGCTAAGTTGATGGCTAAGGCTAAGTCATGATAAATGTGTATCTAAAATTGCCCATTGCACATGGAAAAAAAAGTAATGTAAGGCCAAGTCAGAATGCAAAGTCATGTAAATGAATTTGCTGCATAAACAATTCAGTTGCAATCTCTCTATTTATGGCAGTGCTCCAGTGAAATTATCTTATTTGTTGCAGAAATATTTATTTCTTCTGCTATTTTAGATTCAACTGTGCATTTCCGTACTGGCTTTGTGAAAACAGACGTCTCCCCAGTAGTCTTTTTCTTTTTGTTAGTGTTTGTTTTTGTACAACATATTCAACAGTGACCCAGTTCCACACTTTGATGTCAGAATCTCTGTTCGACGAAGGCACAGAATGTGAATATTTAATATTCCTCACATTATCATCAGGCCTGTGCAATTACAAGCTCACTGTTGGATTTAACAATTTCTTTACAAAAACGTACATCTACTTTGCATCTGTTGTCTTTTGTTGACATTGTATTGCATTGGTGATTGCCAGAGAGGATGTTGTTATGCAGAGACCTTACTGTGTGAGTCTTTTATTTTTCGAATGGGAAAAATGAGAAAAATCTTGATATGCCTTGATAGGTTCTAAACTCTTCTTGTATTTGCCTGAGGATATAACAAGACATTTAGGTGAAATGTATAAATCAGAATAGTAATATGCAGATTAAGGTTAGTTAATATTTTACTGTCTAATAAGATCAGCGCCCATAGGCTATCGATCTAACACCTGCTGCTGTTATGTAATATTTAAGGAGTTTTTGTCAGCAGGAGTTTGAGCAGCTTAAAATCTGTTATAATCTCTATTAATGCTCTATTTCCCTTCGTTAAACATGTTCCATGCTGATGCAGACGTATTCTGAATTACAACTGGTAGTTTTACACGTTTTAATGCATTAATCTTTTTGTCACTTAACGGTGTTATTTTTTGAGAGCAAGAGCGTGTTGAAGCAGTTTCAAATACTTGAAAATGAATTGTCCAGTAAACCCATCATTCAAACTTGATATCACTTACAACCTGCACTGTTTTATTCAGTGAGCTTAGTATGTGTTTTATGATTATTTAGAAATTTTCTTGTTAACCTAGTGTCAATAACGTGTAACAGTGTTCAAGGATTTTGTGTGATTGGTGACAATAAAATCATATCTAAATGGAGATTCAGAGGGTTCATGCATAGGGTAAAATGGCACTTAATGGAAAGCTTGTATGCAAGTATTGTACTGGATTTTCTTTTGACTGTAGTGTTTTTGATGTTTTGAAGGCGAGCAGTTAGCTCTGCTTGAAGAATGATTTTTTTTACCCACCATTTTAATCAGCTAATTTACACATGGTGGCTGTTATAATGTCTGGCTATTGGCATTGATAAAGGACTCCAGAGAGTATGTCTTTGAATAATCAATGCAAACCAAAATCTCCTCACGTTGGGTTTCATTTGCAGGACAAATATGTGTGAATGTGACTAAAAAAAACATTGTGAATTGTTTTTCAATCAATGCAACAATTTACATGCAAGAAGTAAGTAAGTAAATATTTATTTATATAGCACATTTCAAAACAAAGTTACAAAGTGCTTTACAATAAAAAGATCAGTACAGTAACAAAATACAGAAAATACCATCGAAATTAAGAAAAAGCCATACGATAAAAATGAGTCTTAAGAAGAGACTTAAAAGAGGATACAGTAGTAGCATGCCTGATATCCCCAGGCAGGGAGTTCCACAGCTTAGGCGCACGAATAGCAAAAGCACGGTCACCTTTGGTGACAAGTCGAGATTTTGGAACCATTAACAGAGCCCTACCGGAGGATCTCAAGCAGCGATCAGGCTCATAAGGAATTAATAAATCACAAATATAGACAGGAGCCTGACCCTTCAGAGCCTTAAAAACAAGCAACAAAATCTTAAAATCAATTCTAAAACTCACAGGCAACCAGTGAAGAGCAGCAAGAATCGGTGTAATGTGGTCTCTTTTCTTAGTACGTGTTAAAATCCTAGCAGCGGCATTTTGAATCAGCTGCAATCTTTGGAGGTTTCTCTTACTAATACCAGAATAATCAAGTCTGGAAGAAATAAAAGCGTGAATGACCTTTTCCAAATCTGCCAGAGAAAGGAATGACTTTATCTTTGTTAGTTGCCTCAGTTGAGCAAAACAAGACTGCACCACTTTAGTCACCTGAACATCAAAGGACAGTTCTGAGTCAAAAACTACACCTAAGTTGCAAGCCTCTTTTCGGACATTATTAGATAAGACACCCAGACTAGAGGAGAGATTGTTAATACTAGCACTACTGGGAACGCATGGGGTAAATATAAGCACTTCTGACTTGGAGTCATTCAACTGCAGAAAATTTTTTGACATCCAATTTTTGATATCGATGAAGCATGACATAATATGGGATGTATCAATAATAGCAGGCGTTATCAGGACATATAATTGCGTATCATCTGCATAGCAGTGGAACTCAATGTCATAACTGCGCTTAATATCACCCAGGGGTAACATGTAGATAGTAAACAGAAGGGGACCCAAAATAGATCCCTGAGGGACCCCACAAAATAAAGGAGCATGAGAAGAGGAAGCATCTCCAAGTGCTACAGAAAAGGACCTATTCGACAAATAAGAAATAAACCAGTCCAGGGCTACATCTCTGATACCAACATGTGTTTTTAAACGGTTGATCAAGACATTATGGTCCACTGTATCAAAGGCTTGAAGAAGTGTTTTTCAAGCAATTTACTAAGATTTGTTTTATGAATGAGACACTAAACAAAGATTATTGGAGTATGTTTTACAAGAAAATACAATTTCAGTTTTTCTGCTTCAGAATTTCTGTTTAATTACTTGCTGTTTCTTTGCAATTAGATTTTAAATGTACTAGCACTTTCTGAGTGAAAATTCTACACCAGTTTTTCATTTTGCATGATTCTTTACTTGTTACTTTGTGGTAAATAAATAGTGGAATAAATAAAATAATAATAAAAACAGAAATTACATTAGTCTCACAAGTAACAGCATTCTTATGAAAGATGTAGGAACCCTGAAACTATCCTTTCTTTTGTTGGTTTTGGAAGTTCTTGAATCACAACCAGTTTACAGTAGACAATTCTGCAGATGAATTGGTATCTGGGTGTTGTTGATAAACTCTCAGATAAAGCTTGAATGCTGTTGACATGTGGAAGGCTTCTGGCAAGCAGTTTCGCATTTACCGTGACAATTGCCTGTTGTAAATGAGAGTCCATTAGCTGATAAGTTCAGCCTAGATTTATGGCGTCTTAATGTCTCCCTATGGGACAATAAAAGCAGGTGATCTAGTCATGAGAACGAAGCCTGATTTAGCTGATAGAATGAAGCCCCCTTTACCAATGTCAACAGCATATCCTTTAGCAACCTGCTTTAGTTTGTCAGTGTTTATTGACATTACCATGATGCTTCTCAATAAGTTCTCAAAATTAGTTTTGAGCTCAAACGCGAGTAGGAGACTTCAGGGTTGGTTGGTTAATTCCTAAAGTTGCCAATGAAATCGTCTTCGCAGTATTATGCTTTCTATTGTCATGCGGGTGTGTGTCTTAAGCTCATAGCTCGTGGTGAATGAATGAGTGTGAGTCTTCAGACTGTTTTGTCTGAATCTAGGTCAGTTCATCTGGACAGGGCTGCATGTCTGTCTCCATCATTTGTGATGTCTGTAGCCATTGGACTTCAGCTTCCTTCTTTACTGCAGCATCTCCAAAAGAGCTGTCAGCGACAAAGTCACTAAAAATGTTTACTCCATGCTGTACGTTTAAGCACTCTGCAAATTAAGCAGAATACAATATGTATTGATTTTGTGTGGTATTCTAGCAAAAATGCTTGATGCCGTGTTTGTATAGAGACCTTAAAACATGAGTAAAAAATAGATTTTGAATTTAAAAATAAAATAATTTTAATTATTTTAAATTATTATTATTATCAGCTTTGTTAAAATAGGAATAATTGACATTTTAAAATATATTAAAATAGAAAACAGTTGTTTATTATTGAAACAACTGTTATTCCTATTTTAACTAAGCTGATTTTTCAGCATCATTACTTCAGTCTTCAGTGTCATGTGATTCTTCAGAAATCATTCTGATAAGGCGATTTGATGCTCAACAAACATTTCTTAATATTATGAATATTGGAAAAAAGTTGTGCTGCTTAATATTTGTGGAACTGGCAATACAATTTCCCTTCAGGATTTATTTACTTTAATTGATTTTTCTTTTATATACAGTTGCATCTCCATAAATTAGAATGTCGTGGAAAAGTTCATTTATTTCAGTAATTCAACTCAAATTGTGAAACTCGTGTATTAAATAAATTCAGTGCACACAGACTGAAGTAGTTGAAGTCTTTGGTTCTTTTAATTGTGATGATTTAGGCTCACATTTAACAAAAACCCACCAATTCACTATCTCAACAAATTAGAGTACTTCATAAAACCAGTAAAAAAAAAACATTATTAGTGAATTGTTGGCCTTCTGGAAAGTATGTTCACTTACTGTATATGTACTCAATACTTGGTAGGGGCTCCTTTTGCTTTAATTACTGCCTCAATTCAGCGTGGCATGGAGGTGATCAGTTTGTGGCACTGCTGAGGTGGTATGGAAGCCCAGGTTTCTTTGACAGTGGCCTTCAGCTCATCTGCATTTTTTGGTCTCTTGTTTCTCATTTTCCTCTTGACAATACCCCATAGATTCTCTATGGGGTTCAGGTCTGGTGAGTTTGCTGGCCAGTCAAGCACACCAACACCATGGTCATTTAACCAACTTTTGGTGCTTTTGGCAGTGTGGGCAGGTGCCAAATCCTGCTGGAAAATGAAATCAGCATCTTTAAAAAGCTGGTCAGCAGAAGGAAGCATGAAGTGCTCCAAAATTTCTTGGTAAACGGGTGCAGTGACGTTGGTTTTCAAAAAACACAATGGACCAACACCAGCAGATGACATTGCACCCCAAATCATCACAGACTGTGGAAACTTAACACTGGACTTCATGCAACTTTGGCTATGAGCTTCTCCACCCTTCCTTTAGGACCTTGGTTTCCAAATGAAATACAAAACTTGCTCTCATCTGAAAAGAGGACTTTGGACCACTGGGCAACAGTCCAGTTCTTCTCCTTAGCCCAGGTAAGATGCCTCTGACGTTGTCTGTGGTTCAGGAGTGGCTTAACAAGAGGAATACGACAACTGTAGCCAAATTCCTTGACACGTCTGTGTGTGGTGGCTCTTGATGCCTTGACCCCAGCCTCAGTCCATTCCTTGTGAAGTTCATCCAAATTCTTGAATCAATTTTGCTTGACAATCCTCATAAGGCTGCGGTTCTCTCAGTTGGTTGTGCATCTTTTTCTTCCACACTTTTTCCTTCCACTCAACTTTCTGTTAACATGCTTGGATACAGCACTCTGTGAACAGCCAGCTTCTTTGGCAATGAATGTTTGTGCCTTACCCTCCTTGTGAAGGGTGTCAATGATTATCTTCTGGACAACTGTCAGATCAGCAGTCTTCCCCATGATTGTGTAGCCTAGTGAACCAAACTGAGAGACCATTTTGAAGGCTCAGGAAACCTTTGCAGGTGTTTTGAGTTGATTAGCTGATTGGCATGTCACCATATTCTAATTTGTTGAGATAGTGAATTGGTGGGTTTTTGTTAAATGTGAGCCAAAATCATCACAATTAAAAGAACCAAAGACTTAAACTACTTCAGTCTGTGTGCATTTAATTTATTTAATACACGAGTTTCACAGTGTGAGTTGAATTACTGAAATAAATTAACTTTTCCACGACATTCTAATTTATTGAGATGCACCTGTATTTAAAATAGTATGAATAGTTTTGAATAGTATGTATGCATGCATAAATAAATAAACTAAATAAATAAAAATGTGATTTATTTTGAATTGTACTTCAAAACTTTGAATAAAACGATTTACTGTAGAAGTTGTCTTTTAAATTGAATGCATATTTACCCTTTATTTATTCTAGGTTGAAGAAGAAGTCTCAGTCAGTGGACATCCCTGATGAGGGTTATGCTGGTTCTCTCGTCAAAGACCTGCTGGCGTCGCCCCTCATACAGAATGTGGCCAGATCAGCCATAAGTGAAGAAAAGGAGATCAATACCACTAACATCCAAAAGGCTCGTAGTCCTCGACGTGGAGAGCTCAAGCGAGGGTATACCGTAGGTGCGTGAGGTCTTCTTCACTAACCTTTTTGCTCAGTGTTATGATCTTTCAATCTGTTCTTTAGGAACAGATTTAGGTTTCTTGTGGCTTCTTGAGCAAAACAGCCTGTCCTAGGTTATTACTTATTATATTATTATTTCTATTGTATTTTTTTATCATTTGAATAGTTTATTTTTTATTATTTTAATATTAAACCTACAATGCATTTATAGTTTGCTTTTGAACTAATTATAAGTACTTAATGATTTTAGGGTGTAGAATTACTTACTGAATGTGTTATGGTGCATTAGAAAACATCTTAGAGAAGGATCCCCCTCTAGTCCAAATCGAACTGCAACATTAACATTGTCTTACAATGGACAATGGAAAGGAATAGTCCAGTGAGACTTATTAGTTATGCTTAATCCAGTGTTGGCACAGGAACTGGCTGTCTGGCCCTGCGGTAAGAGGAAAACGGATACCTTTGAGACTGTAATTGGAGGAGAAAAGAGGATCTCATCCCTCTGTGGACCTCCACACACACACGCACACAGAGTAATTACTCTTAAGTTGCAGGAGGCGCTCTAGTCTCAGACAGTGAAACCTTACAGTAACCATAATAAACACACTTTAACCCTGAATGTAGCATCTTGCTGAATCTGGCCATTTCAAAGGGGTTTATACTCAGTCTTGTCATCTTTTTAAAAGATATATCTTACCGCTTAAAAGTATGGGGTCAGTAAAACTCTTTAATATTTTTGAAAGTCTCTTATACTCACTAGGATGGCATTTATTGCGTTTATTTGTTTAAAAATACAGTAAAAACAGTAATATTGTGAAATATTACAGTTAAAATGTTTTATTTTTTAATATAAATTAAAATGTAATTTATTCCTTTGATGCAAAGCTGAATTTTCAGCATCATTGCTCCAGTCTTCAGTGTCACATGATGCTTAAGAAATCGTTCTGATATGCTGATTTGCTGCTAAATGTTTATTCTTATAATTATCAGTGTTGAAAACAGTTGCTTAGTCTTTCTCTAGAAACCATGATACATTTTTTTTCAAGATTCTTCGATAAATTGAAAGATCAAAACAACA
The DNA here is from genome assembly GCA_021397915.2 of Tor tambroides. NCBI lineage: Eukaryota > Metazoa > Chordata > Actinopteri > Cypriniformes > Cyprinidae > Tor > Tor tambroides. The sequence continues at coordinate 72,995 of JAFVLL020006733.1, forward strand.
GGATTTATGTGAAATGGTAGCTGTTTATAGCATTATAAATATCCTTAATGTCCATTATGATTAATTTAATGCAAACTTGCTGAATAAAAGTGTATTAAGTCATCTTACTGACCCCAAACTTTGAGGAGTAGTGTAAAATTTGGGTAGTTCTTTTGGCATTATCACTTTATTAAATTTATTCTCTAATTTAATATAGCCTCATTTTTAATTTGAAATCTTTGTGGTTAATGACAAAAAAAACAAAAACATTTTGTTTTAACATTTGGCAATTTGCAGCCTCACTTCCAGTTTTGCTTTATCACTATCCGTTTCATTTGAGTGTAATAATGAGAAATTCTCAAAAATGAAAAATGTAGACTTTTGTGGTGATTGGTCTAAAGAAAACAATACAGAATATACAATACAGAAAACAATACAATACAGACAATCTGTATTGTAATACGTACTACAAATTAAAACCACCTTGTTTTTGGTTCCCTGGCTCATGTGAAGCTCAGAAGACCTTCTAGACCGAACAGTTTAAAAGTTGCTAGCAGTTGCTAACATTTTTGCAAAGTTGCTCACCATAAATAATGCACTGAAATAGCAAGAACATCTGCAATATTGAACTTTGAGTTTCCACTAGTCTTGCTCTTTCAAGCTCTTTTCAAACAGCTCCTGATATCTTGAGCATGTCTACAAATAGCCATGATGCATCAAACTTCTCAAAGCCCATTTTAGGAACATTTTAGGTGAATAATTGTACTCGTACCCTCAAGTGAGCATGCAAATGTGTATTTTGTGTAGTTTCATACTCAGACAGCCACACAGTAAGCTCGGTTAACCTTGTGAGCATCCAGTAATTACTTCAGCAAGATTTTTCCCAAAGGACAGATACTGGAGGTATTTTGTGACATCCCAGCATTGCTTCCGTTACGGCTAATGTTTCTCGTTGTTACCTGCAGGGCAGGGTCGACGCCAGCCTGAGGCTTCAGTTCAGTCTCGTGGGACTGATGATGCAGTTCTGCTATTAGTTCTCTAACAGTCGGGCGTCTCTCCAAATTAACTGTCTGTTGAGAAAATCTTTTAATCAAAGCCCTTTGATCAGATCTCTGCTGGTCTAGTTTACTAGATGCCCTAAGTCAAACTAATTAGGCTGTTAATCATGATGATTTGTTCGCTGTCTTAAACAGTATCACATCTGAGTTTATAGAAATGCCTTTTATAAATGTTTTATCAGTGTAACTTAGATATGGGACTTTCTCAGAGGCTTTACAAATTTCTTAAATGTTGCTCTTGCATCTAATGGATCTGGTTGTTCTGTGAAAATGATGCAGTCAGTCTGTTTGTTGTCCTGGATGCTTTCTGTCTGTTTTCAGAACCATCAGGGGTTAAAAGAAAAAGCACACTGTGGCGATCTTGGCTTTTAAAGCCTTTTATAGCAGTGTGCATTTATTGGAGATTGAACTGTACTGCTCTGAATTACCTCTCGTATGTGGCTCCCTCACACATACACGCTCCCAAAAACTAATCTTCTCAAGTGAAGTGCAATAGATGCAGAACTCCTGTAGAAAAACACTAAAATGGAGTTGAAGGAAATAGCAAGTGTTACTTCCCCATAATCAATCTACAGTAAATGTCATATAAAATATGGCATTTATTTGTTTTCTTTTTGGATGATAATGTGAAAGCTTACAGACAGTTTATTTTATATTTTTATATATATATATATATATATATATATTTTTTTTTTTTACCTGCATTTGCAGACACTACTGAGATGAGCCAGCAGAGGGTGTTTTAAACTTACAGTATATACACTATAGGTAACAAATTACTGAAATGTATGCATATTAATTAATAAGAGGTTTTGAATTAAACTTGTATTTTTCCAACTTTATAATAAGTATTAATTATATAGTTTTATTTTGTACATTTTTTATTATTATTATTTCATTAGTATTAAATAAAACATAAAAATGAATAATATATTTTAAAAAAGCAAAGCATGGACACAACTATGTGTGGTTGAGTTGTCTTGTGATAGAGCTAAATATGGCCTACTTTTTACCAGGCATTGTGCCAGCTGTCAAATCAAGTTTCAAGTCTCCAAAGTTACTTAAATCAGGCAGTCTAAAGCAGAATAACACAAATGAAAGAGCTTGTCTTCTCATATTGGAGCACTTTTTTGTTGATGTAGCTGCCTATGTAGTTGAGCTGTTGAAATGATGCATTTTGAATGTTATTTTGCAGCTCAGGCTGATTTAAACTTGCCATTGGACTAATTTCTCATCGGTTGATTCACTAAATGTGATTTATACTGACTCCAGCGGGCTGTTGTATTGCTGGTGCACTGCCCCACTTTACAACATGCCGACTGATGTGTAAAACAGTTATGCACATGTGTAAAAGATGGAAAGACCTGGTGTATACTATTTCAAATGTTTGGTGACGTTTAATTTAACACGTCACATTTTCAGTGGTGTAGTTTGAAGTGTGTTTTAACTCAAAATAGCTTAGTTTAATGCACTTGTCCCTTTGTGAAGTTTGTTTTCAAATGAAACCAACATAGTCTTAAAAATAAAATGAAGTCAGAGCTGGGTAGATTACTTACAAATTGTAGTCCATTACTGATTACAGATTACATAATGAAAACTGTAGTTAGTAATGTAATCTAGGTTACTCATTTTAGGTAATGTAATCTGACTTCTTTTTAGATTACTTTTAGATTACTTTTTTTATCAAACTTGTTTTAAACATACCATAGTGATATAAAAAAACAAAGAGAAAATATATTCCATGTTTTAATGTCAACATCATAAAATGCATTAAAAATGACATTAGTCAGTTGATAGAGAGTGAATAGTGAGTTGATAAAAACCTAATAATGAATTCAGTCATAAAAATGTAAAATAAAAGCAATTTAAACACTTGAACACTAAAAATATAAATATTGTATTTGTTTACCTGCATGTCAATGTGACCATCAGAGAACTATAAACATGCAAATGTGTTGTTAAATTATTGAAATTTTTACTTTTTAACGATTGTTTCAACAAATATTTTATTTTAAGGGGTGACAAAAACGTTTGGGAATCCCTGCATTAAAGACATATTAATAAATGCCCAAAGTCTTCCAGGTTTGAAACATTTTTGTCCAGGCTTCCAGAATAAATAAATTAATTTACTGCCACTGTGTGGATATGTAATCATGTAATCCATAAAAAGTAACTATAATCTGATTACAAGCATTTCAAAATGTAATTTACTAATTACGATTACTGCATTTTTGGAATATGATTACGTAATCCAGATTAAATGTAATCAGTTACTACCCAGCACTGAATGAAGTTATATTACAAAAATAGCCCCACCAGGATTTCATGATTAATTTCTATTGCTTTTCAGAAATGATCAATCTCTACTCCTAAAGCAATTCAAAATTGTAGAGCCACTCAAGTACGAGTTGATTTGAGTAAGTCGTTCAACCCCACAGCCAGGGAGTGAACGGAGTGACAGGCACTTTGATTGACGGCAGTTTATAATTCTGTGTAATGACTCGGGAGTCCTGCTCCGCTTTCCTGTAATGTGACAGGTGATGGGAGGAGATGGTAAATTGCTGAGTTTGTGTTTCTCACAGCTGACCTAAACACTTTTCAAGTCCTCACTGCAAGAGAACAAATTCTACAATCCTGAGTGCATATGCAGACACAAATCTGATTTTAGAAAAATATTTCTTACTCTTTATTAAGATCACCATATCCTCCCTCTAGATAAACATTTGTCAGCCCGACGTGATGGATACTGGTAAAATGAAAGCCATCAATTCCCTTATTTTAGGGAGACCAATTACTTTTCTATAAGTATAGTATCGTTTTTGTTTTTTTAGCATATGGATTTGGATGGGTCAGTCTACTTATGGGTGAATTATTCCTTTTACGGCTCATTTAAAAGTCTTGTTAATTTACACATTGGACATTTTTGTAGTATTTTACTTTCCCCCCCTCAAATGCCATGTACCGTAATGTTCTTTGTAATTTCATTTTACATGACTATTTCCCACCCTTCTCTGATCCTTCAATATAAACAGGTTGTTTTTGCTAATGTAGGCTACATTTAAAATTTTCTGACATCATAACCATAACAGTTTTGGAATGACCTATTTTTGTAGCTTAAGCTGATATACTTCAAGAAAAATCAAAGACCGAACTGGTGTGATGTCATTTAAAAAAAAAAAAAACAGGCCAAAAAGTAAATTTGTTTGGATTTTGTTTTTGTGTTTTTTTGGGAGTTTGAAATGGCTTGCCAATGCGACATTTCTGGAAAAGTTCAGTCTAGCTGGTAAACACCTTCAAACTACAATTGGTCTGTGGCAGTTACCATAATAGGCAGCTGTGGTCTGAGGCTCCGCCTTCTTTGTCGTGGAAATCTTCTCAGGTCTATTTTACTCAGGTCTATTTGAGGTCAGTCGTGAGTGAAAACATGAATGCACTTGAGAGCTGCTTTATAGTAAAAATTTAAGTTTTAGTTCTAAATAAAAGCTACATTTAGACCCTTTTTTATATTTGGCACTGTAAAACTGTTTGCTTTAAAACAATCCATTGTATAAAGTGCTATATTAACGTGACACAACTTGACAGGAGTGCCAAATGCCAGAGCTCATGCGAGCATATTCACATCGCTAATATCAGATGCTTTCTTAACTGCTGTTTTCTCATCGCTGTCATTTTTATGTGTTTATTTTGTTATTGAGTGGAAAGTGCACAGCACATATTTATCTGAATGGATGGAAGTTCACTAATAAAGCTGCACTGGTATTTTAAACTTCTTTTTACCCCTAAGCGAAGAACGAAAAGAACTTTGCCACAGCCTATAGTATTCATCTAGAAGGTCTTGAAAGGCAGTTTAGTGTCCAAATGGTGCACTGAACTCGTTTATTTCAAAAGAGCAAGTAAAATGCCCATTTTCCATATCTGGTCCCTTTAATGCTCTGCTTAAACTGCTGGCCCTTGCAGTTTCATTACAATGGGACATTTATGGGACAAAAGGGACACCACAGAATAAATTGGCCTGTATGTGTCGCATTTAATGCGAAAGCTGTATCCTCAGCACCTCCCAGCCTCTAACTCAGGTACTTTGACAGAGGAGTCCCTGGAGTCTCATTTGTGTTGAAGTGTGCAGCTGGCATTTCAAACAGTCTTGGTACGCTGTCTTTACATCAGGCTTACACTGAGAAAGAATGTCTTTAATTGGCACTCCAACTTCCTTTAATCTTTGAATACCAAAGAACCAGTTGAGGCCAGCCAGTCGGAAGGTACATCATCCCTCGGAAAGACTTTTAATGAGAGTGAGTTTATGCACACTCACCCTAGTCAGATGTTCTGTCTTATTCTAGGACTATGTAACTAGAAACTAACTAGATAGAAGTGATGATTCATTTTTGAAGAACTTGCCTTTTGCAGTTTGCCTAATATTTTTAGAAAATGGGTTGGTGTCGTTCATTTTTATGTTCCTTCAAGGTCAGTTTGGTTTGAAAATTCAGATCCCGGCTGAAGACAATCAGGATCTAAAAATCTAGTTCTAACCCTGACACCTTATACTTTTCCAGGTGAGTCTAATTAGTTTGTCTGGGGTGAATTGAAACTCAACTCTGCAGGAAGCCTGTGCCACAGTGGACACTGTCCATTCTCAACCAAAGACCCTTCACCCCCGTCGGTAACCGTCTGTGAAGGCATCTGCTCACGCGTATCAGTCTGGGAGCCATTTCCGCCACTGTTGGGAACCTGCTTCTAAAAATATCCTGTCATGGCCGGAAGATAATAAGAGGCTGATTTGTTGTCCTGAGATAGTAAGGAGAATATCTGGACTGATTTGCTGTCAGTTGTCCATTTGTCCATTTGTGTTTGTGGGCTGCTTGTGTCAGCTGTAAATTCAAGTTTTGATATACAGTACTGTTCAAAAGTTTTGTTTTTAAAGAAATTAATACTTTTATTCTGCAAGGATGCAATAATTAATTAAAAGTGACAGTAAAGGACAGTTATAATGTCACAAAAAAACAAATCAAATAAATGCTGTTCTTTTGAACTGAAAAATGCATTACTGTTTTCACAAAAATATAACAATGCAACTGTTTTCAACACTCAATAATAATAATAATAATAATAATAATGATGTGTTTCTTGTTTTTTTTTTAATGGAGTCCCTTATGCTTATCAAGGCTGTATTTATTCAATCAAAAATACAGAAAGAAAATAAACAGTACTATTGTGAAATATTATTGCTATTTCTAATATTGGTTTCCTATTTTAATATACTTTAAAATATAATTTATTTCTGTAACACAGGCTTTCATTAGCCATTAATCCAGTCTTCAGTGTCACATGATCCTTCAGAAATCATTCTAATATGCTTTATTATGCTTTATATGATTTATTGTCAGTGTTGAAACTGTTGTGCCGCTTAATATTTTTTTGGAACCTGTGATATGTCCTTTGATTCTTTGAGGAATAACAGGTTAAAGGATGATTTTAAAGTTGGAGGAGAAAATGAGATGTGAATTTTTCTACCTACCCTAACTGTTTTGAACCGGACTGCACAGAGTACGCATTCGCATCGCAGAGCTAGCACAAGACGAGCATTTTAAGGTTAAAAAGTATATACATTTTTATTTTATTTTTTTTAGAAAATAACTGATTGTTTCACTAGATAAGACCCTTATTCCTCAGCTGGGATCGTGTAGAGCCCTTTGAAGCTGCATTGAAACTGCATTTTTAACCTTCAATCTGTTGAGCACCACTGAAGTCCACTATATGCAGAAAAATACTGGAATGTTTTCCTCAAAAAATGTCATTTCTTGGCGACAGAAGAAAAAAGGGATGACAAGGGGGTGAGTAAATTATCAGTAAATTTTAATTTTGGAAGTGGACTAAGGAATGGCGTTTATTCAAAATACAAATATTTTCTAACAATATTAAAAATATAAGTCTTTACTATCACTTTTTATCCATTTAACACATCCTTGCTGAACAAAAGTATCAATTTCTTTAAAAAAAAAAAAGAAAGAAAAACTTTTTGAATAGTAGTGTATACTGTAACTCAGAATTTCTATTTTGAATAAACACTGTTCTTTTTAACTTTTTATTTATCAAAGAATCCTGAAAAAAAATCAGTTTAATCAGCACAACTGTTTCCAACATTGGAATATTAGAATGATTTCTGAATGATCATGAGCCACTGGAGACTGGAGTAATGATGCTGAAAATTCAGCTTTACATCACAGGAATAAATGACATTTTAAAGTATATTAAAATAGAAAACTTTTATTTTAAATTTTAATAATATTTCACACATAATTGATCAAATAGATACAGCCTTGATGAGCATGAGACACTTCTTTAAAGAACATTAAAAATCTTACTGATTGAGCCTTATAGTATTTCTTCAATATTGGACACCGTTAGTCCTGTGGGGTTTTAGAAAATAAAGTCCCTTAAAACACACTTTCCACACTCAGCTAGTTAATTTAATCTTTATTGCATTTTAGCTTCACAGAATACAGTTAAATATTTGCATAATTTGAGAAAATTACAGTTCGATTGGAAATTATGCACAATAAAAGTTGTCATTTGTTTAGAGTTTAATACGTAATGTAATAATCCATGTTTTTATGATGGATGTTTAGTTTTGGAGTTATATTTGGACAAGGGATATCCATATTGCATTTGATCACATTTGCATATTTTATTATTTTACATATGGTCACACTTTATTTTAAGGTCCAATTCTCGCCATTAACTACAACTTTTTCTTCAATAAACTCCTAATTTGCTGTTTATTAATATTTAATAATGTAGTTGTTAAGTTTAGGTCTTGGGTAGGATTAGACCATGCTAATAAACAACTAGTTAATAGTGAGAATTGACCCAAATACTAAAGTGTTACCTTGCACTTTAATACATTATACAGTAAAATAATGAGGAACCACAATGTTGTGTTTTTTTTTTTTAGTTTAAACAGCAGAGGTGTCAAGTAACGAAGTACAAATACTTCGTTACCTTACTTAAGTAGAAATTTTGGGTATCTATACTTTACTGGAGTAATTATTTTTCAGCCGACTTTTTACTTCTACTCCTTACATTTTCACGCAATTATCTGTACTTTCTACTCCTTACATTTTAAAATAGCCTCGTTACTCCTATTTCATTTCGGCTTGTTTTCATTCCGGCTTGTCATCGTTCAAGAAAAAAAAAAACCTATCCAGATAAATCGCGCCATCCGGAATTTGATTGTGGTTGGATGAGAACGCATACCATTCCGACCCCCTATTGGTTTGTACGCAATCCATCGCACCCGCACATGACACAAATCACGTCACACTCCAGCAAGGACATAGCCAGTGTTGGGGTCGTTACTCAAAAAATATTATTTGTTACAAGTTATTATTTCTCCACTACTGGCTCATTTATCAAACGGGTGCTTTCTCTTCGTCCTCCGCAATTTAAGCTACAGTAGGTAGTTCGATAGAGAGACGTTTGAATAACGTTTGCGATTGACAATGTTGTGATAAGTAGGCTATACTAACTTTGTAACTCGTTACCCCCAACACTGGACATAGCAGACGTATGTAGCCAAGTA
>JAFVLL020006734.1:0-62917 GCA_021397915.2 Tor tambroides
TGGTGTTTGATGCTCACTGTATGTCATTTCCATGTACAGAACTGTTATTATTCAACTATGCCAAGGTAAATACAGTTTTCCATTCTATGGCACCTATGGCAAACAATTTGACTTCTAAAAACACCTTGTAATGTAATACTACTAATAATAATTCTGATAATATAATACTACTTCTGCTACCACCACCAATAATAATAATAATAATAATAATAAAGTGCCTTTCCCAGCAAATTGATATGTAATTATTCGCTGTTCATATGATTAATTTATGGCCTTATTTTGTAAATTAATTCAGTTGTGTTTTAGAATTGATTGACAGTCCTTGTTCACGACCTTGAACCAGTTACTGGGAACATTGTGCTCTTTAAATAAGGAAATTAATAGCAGGTCACTGTTAGGGGAATGTCCCTATATGATTAGATTATATAGAAAGAGACTAAATGACTAATACCTAGCTACAAGAAAGCAGGTGTTCTAAAGTGAAGAAAATGTTTTGCACTGTGCTGCTTGGTTACCCTGCAGACATGGGGAGAGGGTTCCGACTATACTTATCTAGGAGATCAAGAGGAGATGTTATCTAGGAGCACAAGTTTTGTGATGTAAATTTACGTGCCTAAAAAAAGAACTTTTCTGAGTATAGTTCACACCTACTCTTATCTGTTTCGCAGGAAGTCTACCTTTGATATGTTCAACTTCCTGGCGTCACAGCACAGACAGCTTCCTGACACCGACCTGTATGATGAGGAAGAGGATGAGGTTCTTCTCAAATCCACCAGGTCAAATAAGAGTTTGAATTTTACTGAGGCTTTGTTTCTCTCATATGATGCACATAAGAGTTCTGAGAAATCATGATGGAGTTTCACAGTAAAATCTCAGTATTGTTTCATTATTAAAACACTGTGTTTTGAATTTTATTTTTATAATCAGTAGTTTAAAAAAATATTTTAATAGGAGTTATTATGAGAAATACTCAAGGTAATATTTTTGCTGATGCTTGGTTTTAGTGACATTTTAAGTTTGTTTTTTTGTCATGACAGTGTGCTCTTCATATTCCTTTCCCCTTTTTAATCTTTTGCTGTTCATATTTCCTCTTTCGTGGATATTTTCCTCAGTATTGCCGTTTCTGATGATTAGTCAACTGTGGTTTGGTTCACATGACGAATAAATTCAATTGTGCTTTACAGACGCGCAACAAGTTTGGAGCTTCCGATGGCGATGCGCTTTAGACATCTAGAGAAGACATCCAAGGAAGCAGTTGGAGTCTACAGGTAGGTTGACACTTTTTAACCTTCAAATGAGGAACTGAGTCAGTTTCAGTTCTGTCCTTAGCGCCCACATTTGAGCAACATCAGTAGAAAAGATGGTTATGACTTTACTTTTGCAGAAGTCAAAATTCTATTATGAGACTATATAATAAGATGAGATGAAGTCACCCATTGCATGAAGGACATGTGTACCTATAGTTTCCAAGTGATCTCACAAAAATAAACCTGTGAACAAGCCCCGGTGCCATGGGAATATATAAATATTCTGTTCTTTTTTTTTTTCTTTTTTTTTTACAAACACATCCCCCAAGATCTGCTAAAAATATTTGTCTTTCTTTTTAGCTCTACAATGTCTTCGACTGTTTGAAGTTCGCATAGGGTGTCTGTGACTTTAGGAATGTGTTTTTGTCGAGAAAATATCATCTTTGGAATCCATTCTGCAAACTCTTTCCAGTTCTTTCCACCCTTTCCTCTTCTGCTCTGTTTGTTCTCATGAGCAGTGGTTTTCATTGAAAACAGGTCACATTCATTCCTGTAATTTATTGGTGTTGTAGATCTGCGATTCATGGAAGAGGCCTTTTCTGCAAGCGAAACATTGAGGCAGGAGAGATGGTGATTGAGTATTCAGGCATTGTCATTCGTTCTGTTCTTACAGACAAGCGTGAGAAGTATTATGATGGCAAGGTAAGTGGAAATGTGCTTCTTTTTAGAGCACATTTGTGTATCTCTCAGCCAATTACTACCAAGTTTAACAACAGAAATGCATTTTGGGTAGCCATGGCCCTCTGTTTTTACCCATTTTCCTTGTTGTATTTAGTATTATTTAATATTTATTTAGTTTAAATATTAATATAATTTAATACTGAGACACCATCCCCAACATTAAAAGTAAAATAAGAACTCATATAAACATTTTACTTTTATTACCAGAATGCAAAAAAACCCACACACACACACACACACACACACACACTTCTTACTGTAATAAAAAAGGCTCTAATGCTCACCAAGGCTGCGTTTATATGATATCCTAATACACTGATTTGGTGCTCAAGAAATGTTTATTATTGTTATCAATGTTGAAAGCAGTTGTTCTGCTTAATATTATTGTGATAACTGTGATGCTTTTTTTATTCAGGATTGTTTGATAAGTAAAAAGTTAAAAACAACAGCATTTATTTGAAAGAGAAATCATTTGTAACACTATAAATGTCATTCTTAATATTAACTGTTTTGATCAAATAAATATAGTCTTGATGAGCATAAGAGACTTCTTTAAAAAACATTACAAGTCTTACTGATCTAAACCTTTTGAATGGTAGTGTATATAAATGTCTGTATAATACCACAAGATTTGGGTCAGAGTTTGAATATCACTCTTATACCACCTCTTTATTCTGCTCTTTCTTCCAGGGCATTGGATGCTATATGTTCCGCATTGACGACTTTGACGTAGTAGACGCCACGATGCACGGTAACGCGGCACGGTTCATCAACCACTCCTGTGAACCAAACTGCTACTCTCGAGTCATCAACGTAGAGGGTCAGAAGCACATCGTTATTTTCGCCTTGCGGAAGATCTTCCGAGGAGAGGAGCTGACCTACGACTACAAGTTCCCCATAGAAGATGCCAGCAACAAGCTCGGCTGCAACTGTGGCGCTAAGCGCTGTCGGCGCTTCTTAAACTGAAAAGGAGCGGTGGAGAAGTTGCAGAGCAACTGCACGACAGTGGATTTAGACGGGTAAAAACGGTAGATTGAGGCTGGATTCCTGCCGTTGAGTCAACATTCAATCCAGTAGAGCAGATGGCACATGAGTGAGGGTAAATTGGCCAAGTCCTTTTCAAGAACATTTCCCACCATGCTGCCTCCTCTGTGCTTCATTGGAATATTAGCAGTTTTGAAATGAGTCTTGGTTTCAGTCATAGCAGCAGTTTTAAACCAGTTCAAAAGCAGAATAGTACGAGAAAAAAAAGCAGCACAAATATTGAACTATTGGCAGTCGTATATTTTGCAGCAAAAATGTGACTACTTTGAAATAATTTCTGCAGGATTTTATGCTTTCCAAAACCTGGAATGTGCTGCCAAGAGTGCGTTCTGTTCCTGTAAATGATCTTGAAATTCCAAATAGAATTTTCAAAATTGAAGTTCCTTTTTCTCCTCCCATGAGCTGACCTTAAAGTGCTGGATTTTCACGATAGGAACAGTATCGCCTTGAGAAGCATTTTGTAGGGCGGACCACGTAGTGTGCGAAAGCTTAGCGGCAGTGAGGATACTCTGTAAAAACATGCATATTACTAATGAGATGATGTGAACGTATTCCGATCTGTATCTATCGATTTTAGTTTAGATCACACTTCCGTGTTTAGCTGAGAAAGACTCACACAGCTCAGGACAACACTGTAAACCCCTCAGTATGACCCATTGATCCACTCCTTGCTCATGGCGGTTGGTAACAGACTCGCTCTGTTGCGTTTCACTCTCGTCTGTGACAGTTTTTTCGCTTGAAAACCCTTTTAATCTTCTCAAAGGCTTTATTTTTACCAATTAATTTATTTTCGTTGCATTTTTACAGGCAGGTCTAACTCTTCATTCTGTTTTTGCAGGCTTGTTCTGTGGTGTAAGTGTATAAGCGTTTATTAAACTTGATGACCTCCATGGTGCTAAGCCTAACTTGAGTCCTAAAGGGGGTAATAACAGTACTTCCTGTTTCATGTCACGTTAGAGAACAGTTGCCATCTGTAGTTCCTGCAACCGGTACTAAAATAGCAAAGCAAACCGGACACACTTTCCAACAATGTGCCCATAAATGTCAATGGTGTTTTGAAACCCCATTCCGAGTACCCAAACGGCAACGTTTTAGCATGTTTGTGCTTTTTATACCTCTTGAGAGCCTTGTGTCGAAACAGAATCATGCCTGGAGAGCGGAAGTTTCTATCCGTCGTGTAGTAGAGGACACTACTTAAGCTAATCGTGACTAAACGCATCCTCATTGCGTCACGGTGTGATGATGACGTTGTGGATTGTTCCTGCAATAAATCATTTTTTGCCACAATTGCACATACAATTGGAGCTCTACATTTATCTAGGGAGTTAGAAACTGCTTAAAGTGTCCTAGAGACGTAGGACCGTGCAGGCGATGTATACAAAATCTATATATATTTATAGAAGAGTTATTGAAACAGTTTTTCAGTAGACGGTGGCACTCGGCACCTTAATTTTCCTTGAAAGATTTGGGAGTTGGTTCTCTTCTTCATGCAGGAAAAAAAATCAACAAGCTGATGCCATCGTTCATCTAAGATCATTCGGGATTTTTTTTTTACCCATAGGTCTGTGCTTTTTGTATGTGACCAAGGTCTTATCACAGTTTTCTTCAGGGTTTTTTTCCCCCGTTCTTTTAAACCGTTTTCCCCATTTTCTTTAACTTGAACATTGAGGATGAGTTCTTGCAACGTGGCCTTTTTTTATGAGGTGATGTGTTGAGCCAGCTGTGTTTTAAATGTCCTAGTTGTCTGATTTTATTTGACTTTCTCAAAGGAGAAGTTTCCTCCCACTAAATCCCATTGTCGTCTCCTGCTTTTTCCTTACTCTGTGTGTTTGTGTGGAGGGAGAATCTCCATCTAGAACCTGAAATTTAGCAGATCTCAGATTTTAATCAAACCACCCCAGACTTGCAAGGATTCTACCTCAAGCTGTTCAGACAACGTCAAGTAATACTAATGCAAAACTAGATTTGCTTGGTCTGTTCTGTCATGCAGAGTTGGCTCGTGTGCAATGAAGGATGCAAAGCACTAGTCAGGACCTCCAGTGATTATGCGTCTCCCAGAGCTTCTTGGGAAAAGATCTGTCTGTTCCTGTGTAGGTTATTTTAAAAAACAACAACGTTGTGTTGAGAAAGACTTCAAATGGAAAAAAATGTGTCTTTGCTACCTTGTACAAACGACCCCTAAGTTTGTAAATAGTTGTATACATATTTCTAAACCTGTTTAATTTTTCTATGCACTTTTTTTATTTATAATGTTTTTGCTTAATAAAGATGTACAATGTTTGAACAAAGTTCAAGATTTTTTGTGGTATTTGTGCTGAACGTGCAAAACAATCATTTGTGCACTGACAACTAATGATATACTGTTTTCAGAAAGGGTTTGTGGCCGAATCCTGCCAAGAAATTGAAAACTTGGAATTGGTTTGCTGACAATTCTATTTTATTTCCAAGATTTTAACATTAGAACATTTAATGATGAATTTAAAACATTAATAATGAATTGAAACATTAGAAGGAAAAAAAACAGTACTGTTTTATAAATTATAGTAATTAAATGCAGTGTTACATTTCATATACATAAAACTAAATATGTAACATATAAGGGTGAACTAGGATGGATAGGAGATGCTAGAACATTTAGTGAAAACCCTAAAAAGTGTCTCGTCTCAGATTCTAAATGCCTCCACATGGACTCTAGATTTACATCTGTTATCCATTGTAAACTTTAAGAAGTGCATTGTTTTCATCTTAGACGGCCAAATTGAGTGCGTTCTTCAAGCATTACGTGCTTCAACTGTCACTGAATACTGAAATTATATATAGGGAAAAACAAATACACAATCAAATGAGAAAACTATTTCACTACAATGAACGATTTTAAGAAAAAATACTAAGCATTAACCCTCAGTGGGGCTTAAGCAGATTGTACAAATTCGTAAAATAGTTTTGAGACTGTGTTGACCAATACAGTGTAAAAGGTGAATTACTGCTTTGTGTTCTTAAAATATCACATGAATTATTCTTATACACCTGCAGGAAGCTTTGCCAAAATCTCCACTGCATCGTTGCGACCAATAGCGGTTAGCAGCTCGGCGAGGTGGCCGACAGTCCAGTCTGGGTTCTTGGTGACGACACCCTCCAAAACAGCAACAAGGGGGCTTTTGTGGTCCTTCATAGAATAAGCATAATTTATCCAGGCAAAGGAAAAGGAGCACTGGGCGGCAAGGTGACGAGTGTTCTTGGTGCCAGAAATGTCTGGGTCTAATACCAACACAAGCTCCTCAAGAACATCCAAGTTGTTCAGCACTGTTTTCAGAGGTGCATGCTGGACCTCAGGTGCTGTAAACAGATTTATGGAAAATTGCCAGTTTTTCACTTGAGAAAAGAGTCATGTAGGGTTATGTGTAACTGTTTTTCGTGTACCCACCTAACAGATGCGACAATCCAGTAACGTGATCATTATTACCACTCTCTTTGATCATGTTGTATGAGACGGCCTGTTCATATCTGGCAATGTCCTTTTTGGACAGGCTTTCATGACTTGCTCCATTACAGCATTTTTTCAATTCTGGTAAGCACAAGAGAAATTTATGTTGTTTTGTTAATCGTGTGAGATTCATCTTGCTTCATTGTAGCACTTAAGACTCTTGTTATGTAGCAATAAGAATTATGTAATACTACAAAATAAATGTAAAATGTGTCACTTCTGCTCCACTAGTATTGAAAAATGTGACCCTGGACCACAAAACCAGTCATAAGTGTCAATTTTTCGAAAATGAGATTTATACATCATCTGAAAGCTGAAAGCTTTAGGATAGGACAATATTTGGCCGAGATACAACTAGTTGAAAATCTGGAATCTGAGGGTGCAAAAAAATCTAAATATTCAGAAAATCGCCTTTAAAGTTGTTCAAATGAAGTTCTTAGCAATGCATATTACTAATCAAAAATTAAGTTTTGATATATTTACATTAGGAAATTTACAAAATATCTTCATGGAACATGATCTTTACTTAATATCCCAATGATTTTTGGCATAAAAGAAAAATCGATCATTTTGACCCATACAATGTATTTTTGGCTATTGCTACAAATATAACTGTGCAACATAAGACTGGTTTTGTGGTCCATGGTCACAAATAGGATTGCAGAAATTATGATTTCATACAAGTTTCCAGAACTCATTTATCTTGCATTGGTCAAAATGAAACCAACACACACACAAAAAAAAGTCACTGGCGTCAGTGTTGCTTTGTTGAAATGCCCAAACAAACAGCCATGTTTTGAAAAAGTCACAGTGTTTACATAGAGCAGTCTGTTTATGAACGACTATTTGTGTCATCATGTTAAACTTCGAATCAACCATTTCTTGATGTCCCTTAGCAATGAGATGAAAGAGCTCATTTTAAAATGTTGGATCAGCCTCACTCTATCATAACAGGAAACACCAATGAGACCTGCATCCTGCAGCAAGTCCAACATTTTAAAATTCCTTCTTATTTCCTGCCTCCTTTTTTTTTTTGTTTGACCAACCTTCATTGAAAGGTTTAGTCCTCCTTCTGATGAACAGGAAGAGACAAACCAGAGCAAGAGTTGATAAAATCCCAAAACATACATAGATCCCTACAAAGATACACAAGAAAACAAACCATCACATCTGCTTTTGATCAACATCAAATCCCAACATATTTTATCTCTGTCTTGCTTTGAGTGTGCATAAAATGTACAAACTGAATAGGCTAAATTAAAACATGCAAACTAGATACAGATCAACAAAAAGCACTGAATACTTTTTGGGTTGGTGATATACTGTGCAATACCAATACTGTACTGTACAAATATGTACAATACCATTCAAAAGTTTGGGGTCAGTCAGATTTATGCTTCAATTCAGCAGGCATGCATTAAATTGATCAAAAGTAACAGTAAAGTCTTTTCCATTGTTACAAAAAAAGCATTTTAAATAAATGCTGTTCCTTTCTATACATTAAAGAATCCTAAAAAATGTATGAGCATATCCACAAAAATATTAATCAGTTTTCACCACTGATTATAATATGAAATGTTTCACAAATCAGCATATTAGAATGATTTCTGAAGGAATATGTGGCCATCATGGAAATAAATTATATTTCAAAATATATTCAAATATGTCCTACAAATCAGTAGTTTTAAATTGTAGTTATATTTTTACAATATTACTATATTAACTGTATTTTTGTTACAGTATAAGAGACTTTTTTCAAACACACACACACACACACATAAAAACTTACAGACCTCAAACTTTTGAACAGTATGTGTACGGTCGTGGTCAGAATTGTTGGTACCCTTGGTAAATATGATCAAAGAAGGCTGTGAAAATAAATCTCCATTGTTAATCCTTTTGATTTTTTATTTAAAAAAAAAAAATCACAAAAATCTAACCATTTATTGAATTAAAACAATTGAAAATGGGGGACAATGAACATGAAATTATCCAGCCACGGCTTCCTGTTTCACAAAAATATGAATATGAGGGAAAACAAAGGCCAAATTCCCTTAATCGTCCATCACAATGAGTAAAACCAAAGAATATAGTTCTGATGTGCAGCAAAAGATAATTGAGCTTCACAAATTAGAAAGTGGCTTTAAAGTGCCCCTTGTCAGGCATTATAGGATAAAACTCAGACCCTTTTTTCATTGTATTTACCAAGGGTACCAACAATTCTGACCACAGCTGTATATGGTAAAACCGATGTAGAGATAAAAACAATACCTATGAATTGTGACCCTTCAGTTGAACTTGCAGAGGTGTTTGGCGTAAAGCTTTGAGGGCTTGGAGAGGGGTCTGGAAAGAA
Source organism: Tor tambroides (assembly GCA_021397915.2). Taxonomy (NCBI): domain Eukaryota; kingdom Metazoa; phylum Chordata; class Actinopteri; order Cypriniformes; family Cyprinidae; genus Tor; species Tor tambroides. The sequence continues at coordinate 8,870 of JAFVLL020006734.1, forward strand.
GTTTTTAGTGCTAGGAGAGGGGCTTGAACTGGCAACAGAGGTAGTTATGTGGACAGTCGTACTCGCAGTCTACAAAAAGAGTTTGCACTGTCAAAATAGTATATCAAGCTTTATTTAGCACTAAAATGCATTTTTTTTTTGGAAAGTTTAAGCTAATATGCCTCTGTCTTAGATGAGAAAGCATTAAAGAGAGAGCTGACTCCAAAAAACGCTTGAAAAGACAAATCGTTATTACTGTTATCCTTGTGGTCTGGGACGGTTGAGGGATACATTTTCCATTAAAAAGCTGCTCCCTGCAAAAAAATATCAAGTAACATTTCCAGTATCAATAAACATCGGAATAAAAACAAACAAGCAATATTTAAAGCTCACTTTTTATGTAAAGTATATGTGTCTAATCAAAATGAATAAACGCAAACCGCTCATTCGGACTGGCTTTCGATTTTCAGGACTTAAATTAGCAATGTATTCATCAAGATTAGACGAGATTACTCTTAAAAAAATAATAGTATTAAATAACTAAAATAAAATTTAAAGTTAAACGTACCCTTGATTACAGCAGATGGTATCCGTTGTTTTGTTACACGCAGACGCAGTAAACTGTGGCGATGGGCAAGCGCGACAGATTTGGCATTTGACTTGAGATCCGTCGTTAAATTTTCCATCTCTGCATCGTGTGTAAGGTGACTCGATCTGCTGTTGCTCGTCGGACCACCCGCAGTTTTCGCTAAATTCGTAACCTGTCCTCAGAACAGAACAATGATGAGTTTAAACATGCATTTTTTCTTACTAGTAGCCTATGTCTCGGCGGTCGCAGACGACGCGTTCACTTTAGCACCTAAAACAACAGTGGCGATCAGTTTTGTCGATGGCTAACATAGATGTATTACTTTATTATACATTTGTACATAAATATCAAATCTGAATGTTTTGTTTTAATTGTAACTCTACTAGAGAGCGAAAACTTTTGTTTTTTTGCACGACATGACACATTGCGCCACGAACACCTTTGGAGTTAATTCAGGTTAATTGTGACATTTTCCCAGTCATTTCAATGGCAAAAGTGTCCCAATTTACTTGAATTCGCCCTAGCCTACATATAATTCGCATTCAAGTTACAAGTAGCCTAGCCTATACATAATGGACTAAGAGACGATTTATCGAACACAGAATTTAAAACTTACCTTCTATGATTTCATATTTGGTCTCACATCGCTCACATTTGTACAAATGACGATTCCAGAATTCCCCTTCCATACACCTGTCTGAAGTCATTGAGGCTGATTCTCCTTTGCTTGACTGCACTGAAATAACGTCTGAGAGACTGTGTGAAGCTACCAGCTGTGAGTTGAAGGGAAGGAGCTGTGTGGGTTGTAAATTTAAAGCAGTGACGACATAGATTATAGTTAAACCTTTATGCATAGGCCTATATTTCAGACACAGTGGTTATTCTGAGAGAGCATTAGGCTACTCCCAGAGAATGAATGTCTAAGAATGTCTAAACGATGACAGTAACAATTAAAATACGACATCAATTATATTTCTCTTATCAAATTCATGCTTTTGATTTTGTTTTTATCTTTTCCTCTTATTTTTCAATCTCCCTTACATCAAAACGGTGTAATCTGACAAACGGCTAATCATGCTCATTATATGGATGCCAAGGGCGATATGACATTACTGATCTGTCCTTTCTGCTGTAGCCTACTGAGACACCTGGATTACTATAAGTTGATTATGATTAACTTTGATGTCCACAATCGACACATTCAGGATGTTCTCAGTACTTGCTTGTGAGACCAGTGCTGTTGCTGGAATCACCCTACATAGGTAAGACTAACTTCTTATTTCTTCATGTTTTTGGGGAACAAGTAAAAGTTATATGTAAAAATGTTCTATTTTAATTTAGCCTTGGTCAAAATAGTAGTCCCATAAAGCCCTGACTTGATCTTATTTTACATTTTCTTTAAGTGAATTGCTCTCTCATATTTATTTTATTTTATTTCTTTAATTAAATTTTTTTTATGCCAATTAAGCTACAAAGACAAGTTAAGGCTGCTCTGTGTCTGCTTAAAATTCAGTGTAAATAATGCTGCATAAAAGCCAAGCCAGCCTTAATTATGCCTGCTCTGATCCACCGCAGCTGCTAGTATTAAATCATACTGTAATTAAACTGTTGTAATTGCTGTTTAAATGCAACTGTGCCACCTCTGAGCTTAATGTATCTTTACTACTCTGTGCCTGCTCAAAATTCTGCGTAAAGACATAACGCCACATGAAAGCCTGACTAAATAATGCCAGCCCACCTGACCAGCCACTAGTATGAAGCTATATAGTTATCATTGTTGTGTAAATGCATTTATGCCACCTTTGAGCAGCTTTAAATCTGTGTAAAGACTCCAAAAGTGTAAATTTGGCATTAGTTTGCTCTGTGCCTGCTCAAAATTCATTGTAAAGGCACAATGGCGTATAGAAGCCAGGCTAAATTATGCCTGCTCTTACCCACCTCTTCAAGTATTGAAGTATACAGTTCTTGTGTAAATACATTTATGCCATCTCTAAGCAGCATTAAACTGCAAAGGTGGCATTTAAGTGTCTTTAGTTTCTGTTTAATGCTGCTCAGAGGTGGCATTAATGCATTCACATGGCAATTAATGTTCAATGTTCACTTTATTTATAGAGCACATATTAATACAACAAATGTTGACCACAGTGCTGTACATGAAGCAATGCAGAATAACAATAAAATCTCTTTCAATTACAGTTGTATACTATGATAACAGGGGCTGAAGTGGGAGTGAGCAGGCATAATTTAGTCTGGTTTTTATATGGCATTGTGCCTTTACAATGAATTTTGAGCAGGCACAGAGCAGCCTTAACTTGCCTGTGGAAAGACACCTGTATTTCTACTTCAGAAGGGCTTCCATGTGCCACTTTTGCAGTGTAAATTTGACAGAATTATACTTTTTGATATAAGGTTCTGCCTTTTATCAATGACATCACGAGTTAAACCTTTGTAATGCCTTTGTCATCAGAGTAAAGTTTACTGGAGGACTCAATCCTGCTGAGCCAGCGGATGAAGAAGCTTAGAGCAGACTGTCTGACTACTTTATTTAAGCCTGTCCTTCCTTTGTTCACGTCCAGTTCATAAATTGTCACTTACTAATTAATTAAAAAAAACCACACATTTTGTACATTGAAGTGCTTCTAACTACACTTAAACAGTGATGTTGTACAAGTGTTTTCATTATTTAATACTACAAAAAAAAAACAAAAAAACATGACAATCTCTTCTCTTTGGCAGGTTTTGGATCCAGCTTTACCTCACTAGCATAAAGTAGTGCCATATTCTCAATCATGCAGAGTGGAGTCAGAAGTGCACCTGTTGAAGAAGGCAGAGGCACCTCAGGGCCAACACAAGATGATGCCAGGACCAGACCAGCTGCAATCAACAATCTAAAGCCCAAATTTAGCTGTGTTGTGTTGTGTAAACCTGGAGACGGCGTGCGCCATCAGATGTATATTCCCACAGTGGGTAGATTTATCAACACACCCTCATATTGAAACATCAGTTTTATTTGTTGTTATCATTTTTACTCATTCTTTAGAAGAAATTCTGTCATCATTTACCTTCATGTCGTTCCAAACCAGTATGACTTGTCTTCTGTGAAATAAAGAGGAACAATATCGTTAGAATCACTTTTAGAACACCGGAGGACAAGAAAAACTGCAGTCTACGCTTATAATAAACAGAATATTTGTGTTGCTATTATAGTTATCGTTAAGCCCAAAGTACAGGGTGGGCCATTTATATGGATACACCGTAATAACATGGGAATGGTTGGTGATATTAAAGTCCTGTTTGTGGCACATTAGTATATGTGAGGGGGCAAACTCCTCAAGATGGGTGGTGACCATGGTGGCCATTTAGAAGTCGGCCATCTTGGATACAACTTTTGTTTTTTCAATAGGAAGAGGGCCATGTGACACATCAAACTTATTGGTAATGTCACAAGAAAAACAATGGTGTGCTTGGTTTCAACGTAACTTTATTCTTTCATGAGTTATTTACAAGTTTCTGACCACTTATAAAATGTGTTCAATGTGCTGCCCATTGTGTTGGATTGTCAATGCAACCCCTCTTCTCCCACTCTTCACACACTGATAGCAACACCGCAGGAGAAATGCCAGCACAGGCATCCAGTATCCGTAGTTTCAGGTGCTGCACATCCTCGTATCTTCACACCATAGACAATTGCCTTCAGATGACCCCAAAGATAAAAGTCTAAGGGGGTCAGATCGGGGAGACCTTGCAAGGGCCATTCAACTGGCCCATGACGACCAATCCACTTTCCAGGAAACTGTTCATCTGGGAATGCTCGGACCTGGCACCCATAATGTGGTGGTGCACCATCTTGCTGGAAAAACTCAGGGGACGTGCCAGCTTCAGTGCATAAGAGAAACACATCATCATGTAGCAATTTCAAATATCCAGTGGCCTTGAGGTTTCCATTGATGAAGAATGGACCCACTATCGTTGTCCACCCCATATACCACACCAAACCATCACTTTTGTTGTTCCAACAGTCTTGGAGGATCCATCCAATGTGGGTTAGTGTCAGACCAATAGCGGTGGTTTTGTTTGTTAACTTCACCATTCATAAAAGTTTGCCTCATCACTGAACAAAATCTTCTGCGTGAACTGAGGGTCCTGTTCCAATTTTTGTTTTTGCCCATTCTGCCAAATTCTGTGCACCCGATCTGGGTCATCCTCGTTGAGATGCTGCAGTAGCTGGGTTTGTAAGGGTGCCATTTGTGAGTAGCTAATATCCGCGAAGGGATGTTCGACTAATGCCACTCTCCAGTGACATGCGCGGGAGTGCTACGCTGTGGGCTCTTGCTGAATGAAGCTAGGACAGCCACTGATGTTTCTTCATTAGTGACAGTTTTCTTGCATCCACATTTGGCAAATCCAACACTGAACCAGTTTCACGAAACTTAGCAAAGCAGTTTGCTGACTGTAGCATGGGAGATGGGTGGTCTCGTAGGGTGTCTTACATTGAAATCTGCTGCAATGACCCAGTAAATGCGTTCAACAGATATCAACACGATTTCGATCCCACGCTCCTCCGCGTGTTAACCTCTTCGACATGTCAATGGCTGTGAACAAAGAGAAACTTGTAAATAACTCATGAACGAATAAAGTTACCACGTTGAAACCAAGCACACCATTGTTTTTCTTGTGACATTACCAATAAGTTTGATGTGTCACATGGCCCTCTTCCTATTGAAAAAACAAAAGTTGTATCCAAGATGGCCGACTTCTAAATGGCCACCATGGTCACCACCCATCTTGAGGAGTTTGCCCCCTCACATATACTAATGTGACACAAACAGGACTTTAATATCACCAACCATTCCCATGTTATTACGGTGTATCCATATAAATGGCCCACCCTGTATACTTCAGATTTTGCCACAAAATAAAAAAAATAAAAAGGTAATTGCGACTTAATTCTGACATTTTTCTTGCAATTTTGAGTTCATATCACACACAATTCTGACTTTTCGTCTCAGAATTGCAGGTTTATATCTTGCAGTGCAAGGAAACAGAGTCAGAATTGTTTGATAAAGAGCTTCAAATTGTGCCAATTCAAATGTGTTGTAATATTCCTTGTGTCATTCAAACAAAATAACAAGGTTTCTAAGACTTGACCGAACCTTGAATTCTCTTAAATTCCAGTTCAGTGATAAAAGTCGCCACAGCGACATTTCCCTTATATGGTTTTGCTAAAAAATGCAAAAAAATCGAAAAAAAATTATTGACATATATGTCATCATGTTCTTTTCCAGATTATCTCTCAGAGCGATAATCAACCCGATTCAACAGGAGGCAAATCCCTTCCTTTGCCAGACATTATGCCAAACCAGACCTCCAAAACAAGTGTGTCCATTCGGCGCCACAAGAGCACCACAGATTTGCCCTACAGCCCTCAGCGTGGGTACCTACATGGCCAGAGACCCAGTATCTGCGCCCCTACAGAGGCTGAGCTGGCTCTGATGAGGCGTTGCTCTTTACGTGAGCCGAATATTCGTCCATGTTGCCGCCATGCTCTTAGTGTTCCCAACATGACAAGTCCATGCACAAGCCCTCTGTGCAGCACCCCATCCCACAGTGCTCTCTGCACACCTGTACGGGACATAGAGTACAATGTTAAAGCACGCAACAAGCTAATAGAGAGCGAGAACGCACAGACTCCTACTTGCCCACCAGAGCTTCGTGAGCAATGCCGTTACGTCTCTAAAGATGGGAAGTGTAGGGTAGACTTGGCGCATATGGCTGAGAGAGAACGATTCCTGGCTGACATCTTCACTTCTTTTGTGGACCTTCAGTATAGATGGTTTCTTTTCGTGTTTATGATGTGCTACACAGTCACCTGGTTTATTTTCGCAGGGCTATATTCGCTAAATGCATTCTTGCGTGGAGATCTTGAAGTTTCTGGTGATGCTGATGTGTGCTACCCCAATATAGACGGATTTGTGTCAGCGTTGCTCTTCTCGGTAGAAACTCAGAGGACTATTGGTTATGGTGCTCGCACTGTGTCGCCACGCTGCTACGAAGGTGTTTTTTTGGTAATGGCGCAGTGCATTGTGGGATCCATGATTGACGCCCTTATGGTGGGCTGCATGTTCGTCAAAATTTCACGTCCCAAGAAACGCGCAGAAACGCTTCTTTTCAGCCGGACTTGTGTTGTGGCCAACCGTGATGACCGCCTTTGCCTTATGTTCCGTCTCGGCGATCTGCGTGAGAGCCATATGGTGGATGCCAAAGTACGCGCTAAACTCATCAAGTCTCGGCAGACGTCGGAGGGGGAATTTCTCCCACTGGAGCAGTCTGAGATTGACTTGGGCTATGAAAGTGGCTCTGACCGTCTGTTCCTGGTGGAGCCACAGGTCATTCAACACACCATCGATTCCAGCAGTCCTTTCTGGGAGCTTGGGCCAGAGCAGCTACGGAAGCAACAGTTTGAGATTATTATCATCTTGGAGGGAATTGTGGAAGCAACAGGTGTGTTCACAATCATAGCCCTCTTTACTCACTTTATCTGTTGACCCAATGACCCAAATGTCTTGCCATCACAAGCCAATATGGCATTTGAAGAGCTATGAATGCAAGAAAACAAACAATAACTATAACTCACTTTCTCTCTATGATGTTATACATGTCAAGAACTATGATCACATGAAAATAAACACACACATTTTAATAATTTTATTAATTTTTATTTATTGGATTTTTACTAAGTTTGGGCTGTTGAGAAATGGGAAACCAAGTAAAGTGTATACATACATACATACATAAATAGAATTAAATTGCAAAAAATAATTTGCCACATGAGCGAATCTTACAAAATCCTGTCAGGAACTTGTTTGGGTAGTTGTAAACAAGTATGTATTTGTTGTACTATAAATAGTAGTATAGATGGACATTTTGTTATTTTAGTATTATTTGTATGCTATTATAGCTATTATAGTTTATTTTTATTTTTCTGCAATTTCAGTTTCAATAACTTTGGAATGTGCTAAATCTACTGTATCAATAAAGCTTTAATTAGTTTTTATTCCAGTTTTAATTTTAGTAGGCTACTTCAACTTCCTTTCAGATAGTTGTCAAGGCAACATTTTTAATTTTCGTTTGTTTTTTTATCTATTATTTATTTAATATTTTCATCTAATATTTATATTTTATTTCAGATTCATTTCAGTTGCTGAATTTAAAATTTTTCGTTTTATTAAACAACACTAACTACAGCAACGAAAATGAGAATCAGAACCCGCGTGAGAAAATGATTAAATGAATAAATGAGAATTTGGAGAGATACGTGCTGAATTATCATGAGAGTAATGTTACAATGGCAAAAACCTCAATTATTTCAAATAACCTGGACATGTTTTCCTGAGATTCTCATACATAATAGAATTACACACCGACTGAAACTAAACTACTAATGTGGAGAAACGACGTCAGTTTAAGACCAATGCGATTTGTTACGGCGTAGCACCATCTTGTGGTCAAGGACAGGTTAACGTTAGCTTGACTCAAGCGTGTCACATGCTTTCTCAGATGGTTTGAAAACTTTGTTTTGACAGGAATGATGTGCCAAGCGAAGACTTCCTACATCGAGACGGAGATCGAATGGGGAGCCCGTTTTGAGCCGTGCATGACACTGGAGAAAGGGGCGTTTCGAGTCGACCTGAGACGCTTCCATAGCACATTTCCGGTGCCTCTTCCGCCGTGTAGCGCACAAGAACAGCATCACCTACAGACCCTGCAAGTGGGACTGGAGCTCCAGGAATTTCTCAAAGACAATGTTAACTGGAAATTGGGTGGGGACGACCAAGAAGACGACATTGTGAAACCACCAGGAGCACGTACTTTCCCTATCCACAACATCCAGGAGGAGCGAGTGTCAGAAGTCAACGAATGCGAATCTCTTTAGTTGTTGAGTGCGTTGCTAACGGTGCCCTTTCTCAGCGTTTCAGGTTACGGAAGTATTGTTCCCATGTAGTTTCTCTTTAGGTATGTCCAAAAATCTTAAGTAGCCTAAGGAATTCTGAATATAGAGACCCCCTCCAGGAACAGATTTTAAAACACTAGGCATCATACATTCTAAAGCTTTCTATATAGACACAGAGAAAAATCGTACGTCGTATAATAAACGAAACCATACATTAAATAAGATACACTGAGAGGCATGACAAATGAAAACAATATGGCATCTACAATCGGCTCAAAATATCAAAAATGTGTAATATCCTCCTCTGACTATTTGGAATCATAATCTGAGTGTAATAAATTGGAGTTAGCGTTATGCCTGCAATATGATAATTGCGTGGAGGAGACCAGTAGTTTGCATATATATATATATATATATATATATATATATATGCGCTGTCTTATACAAGAACAATAAATATGTTTTACACGAAAAACAATTGTTCTAGTCCATTTTATTACCCTTGAAGAATCTCCAGATTGTTGATCATGTAGGTATTGCTCAAGTTAAGGAATCTTTGCCACTCTATTGCAGAATCTTTTATTATTCTTGATGTACAGAGGTTCTGTAAACAATAATAAGCATCGATGCTGTGTTGTAATGTTTAGACGTCTGTAATGTTGCATCACACATTTAACCCCAGACCCCAGTGCAGTATACTTCCCGCAAATCATCGCTGCAACCACACGACCGGGTTTTGCCAGCCAGACTGAGAAAGATGAAAACTTTCCTTCATGTGTTATTTGACCTGCAACCACACGACCGGGTTTTGCCAGCCAGACTGAGAAAGATGAAAACTTTCCTTCATGTGTTATTTGACCTGCATGGCAGCCTCTACTGATAGATGCAGGAACTACACCATTAAGCATCTTTCACCACTACATAATAGCTTTTAATTTTAAAACCTTTAAATGGAAACGTTTTGTCAAAGACATAAATACATCTCTCTACACTTACTTCCTTAAAAGCTAAAACAATTAATTCATCCATTTATTCAGAATATACTGTCACATACTAAAGCTACTTGCTGTTCTACAGCATTTTTCTGCATTAAAACAGACACTGACAAAGTCTTACTATTTTAATCATAATGCTTTTATTAAAAGATTGTATAGAGCGTGTAAATAGATCACATAGTGAGTGCTTAGATAAATGGTACAGATTTGACCAGCTCAATAAATAAATGAACACATGTTTATGCTATTGTGATGATATTTCACAGAGAAAGTTATAAGCCTTAGCAAATTACAGTCTACTTCATCTTAATTGGTGAGTGAAATGTTCACCCAACTAGACATCTTCAAAGAAAACAAAAATCAACTGGCATAAATGTCCTTTGTATGTATATTAAATATATTATCATATTTGTATATTGGTTTCAAAATAGATTAATAAAAGTATTAAAAATATCAAATCTGTATTAAGTTTTCCATATCTACATGTTTTAACCCGCAGGGCTCAGGTGTGGCAGTTGTACAGGTATGTGCTGCTCAGGCTCCAGTCTGGAGGGAAGTCCTGCGTGGGGTGATTCTTCAGGTGTTTCTGCATGGCTGCCAGGCTGCTACAGAACTCCAGACACAGGGTGCACTGGTAGGGAGTGGCGCCGCCGTGAGTACGCAGGTGTTTGATCATAGCCGAATAGTCACGTGAACGCTGGCCACACAGCCGACACTCGAATGGTTTTTCACCTGGAAGAGAGACGAGGTGAAAGAGCTGAGCTGAAGGTTTCAACATGATTTGCTAGAATCCCTAACCAAATTTGTTAACTAAAACTATTACAAAAAAAAAAAGTTTTTTTTTTTTTTTTGGAAATTGGAATATAGATATATAAAATAATAAATAAATTGTATAAAATATAAAAATTCAACTTAAAAAAAAAATAGAAATGTTTTCTTGGCAACTACCTAGTTAAAATACTATGACTAAAACTGAAATAATGTTAAAAATAATAATAAAACATAAATTTATAATTAAATTACATATAAAATAAAGCTATATAAAATATTTTAAAATTCTTAGAGTTAAAAAAAAACTTACATAACCTTTAAAAATTAAAGGCGTTTTTTTTTTCTTTTAGAAAAGGCTGTCAAACATAAGTACAATAATCTATACAGCTGATATTTAGAATTCATGGAGATCACATTTAAAAAAAAATAGCCATGTGTGATGGACCTATTTTAAACTAAAACTACTAAAAAATATTTTTTTTTGTTTCTGTAAATAAAATATACAATTTATTTCATTTCAGCTAGTTGCCACAGCAACAGTTGTCATTTTTTAGTTTATTATCAACTTCATTTACTAAAATATCTAAATCTGAAATAAAATGTAGTAAAAACATATTACTAATAAAATGACAAAACAAAACAAAATGACTAAAGCTTTAGCTAAAAATAAAATGAAAGCAGAAAAAAAAAACAATACAATAAAATCTACAATAGTATCTCAGTGATACTAAAATAACACTAATTCAGATTACAGATCTAATCTTGATACAGTGAAACGCAAAGTTCAGTTTCTCAGAAAGTGAAATCTTTATCTAAATGAGTGGTGTCTGATCCTGCTCCTATAGCGCCAGCTTTCAGCAGAGTTCCGCTTCAGCCCTAATTAAACACACCTGAACCAACTCTTCATGATCACTAGAAACTTCTAAACACTGGAGGAAGGTGGCTCATGTGTTTAAAGGTTGGTTGTACCTGTGTGGACCCGGTGATGTGTGTCCAGCTGGTGTTTAAGGCTGAACCTCTTGCTACACTGTTTGCACTGGTAAGGCTTCTCTCCTCCAACACCCCTCCTGAGTGAGCGCAGAGATCGCCTGTCCCGACCACCTCGGCTGCAGAACTTACACCTGAACGCCAATTCCCCAGAACCTGCCAACGGATGATGAGATAACAGTATAAGTGAAAAAGTGGTGGACTATAATTAGAACTATTCTCTGTTATCACTGGAACTTTCTAATGCAGTTTCATTTCAGAATAGAACCACAGATAAAGAGGCTTGAACAGCCAAATGTGGCTCCATTTCTCAGTTTACGTATAATGTTCAGAGTCCATTTAAAGGAATAGTTCACCCAAAAATGAACATTTTGAAAACCCCAGTGAAAAAAGTCCATTCCCTGTTGTCCTCTCACATCAAAATTCACCAACATATTTGTTGTTCTGAACTGTTTTCGCTTGTAAACTGTGCTTGATCTTGTGTACATATTTCTCTCCTGATTCAGATGAGATGACTTGTATTTCAGCTGAAAGACGTTAAAAATATCTTGATGGTGAATGTAACACACAAATGCAGCTTTTTGGATTACTTGTGAATTATTTTGGTGTTTTTGAACTCTCATTCTGATGGCACCCATTCACCTCAGAGGATCCATTGGTGAGCAAGTGATGTAATGCTAAATTTCTCCAAATCTGTTCAGATGTAAAAACAAACTCCTCTACATCTTGGATGGCCTGAGGGTGAGCACATTTTCATTTTTTGGTAAACTATTCCTTTAAAAATGATTTGTTGTTTGTTCGTTTGAAACGTTGTGAATTTACAGATTCATTTTTAAATTCAAAGCTATGCGTGCTTTTTAAACAAGTTGATTTCCGTTTTAACAATAAGCTCTCAAATAACCTTAATGGTATCTCTTGCGATTAAACCTGTGACAGAAATAGTGACCATTCGACTAAAACTCAACACATCATCATGGCCACTGAGCCTCAGGCCAAAACAGTTGCTTCATCGCTTCACAAGAACGCAGGGTTATTTTTGGTGTGATACTGGTCAGCTCTTTGGCCCCTCATATCTGCTCAAATGTGTTTTAAATTTGTCTAAGTGTTGTCTAATGCGTTGCTGGTGACAATTGTTCCATTTGCTAAAACACCAGTTAACCACATGTGAAAGTGAAAGGAGGCTTATAGTGTTATCTAATTGTTAATCTAAAACACTCTTTACAATATGATTCCATTTGTTAACAAAAGTTAACTACATTAGTGAACATGAGCTAACAATAACAAATGCGTTAGAAGTATTTTTCAATCTAAATGTTAGTTTACTAATACATTATTAAATCAAAAGTTGTATCTATTTAAATGTAAAGAACCATAAAGTATCAATGAACAGTTGTGTTATTAGCTAACATTAACAAAGATGAATAAATACTGTAACAAATGTATTGCTCACTGTTAATGTGGAACCAAAATTTAGCGTGTTTCTTACAGAAAACACAAAAGTGCACCTTAAAACATTTATAATAATAAAAATATACAAGTCTAAAAGCACTAATAAAAAGGCGTATATTTAGCATTTTTTTAATTTAATACTAAATTTATTTTTTTACTTTGCTTTAATGACCGCAGCTTTTGAGCTGCATGAGCATTTTGAGCATGTTGTGTGTTTCACTGGAAATTTGACTTTTATACATTTGGACCACTTTCAAATTATTTGAGAAGGAGACCACATCTTTATCATTGAATACATATCTAAATGTGGTCATTTTCAGCCAACGTAGATGTGTGCATGATGTTCGGCAGACACTGATTAAATGGTTTGCAGGTGGTAAGAGAAATGTTGCACAATTCTCTTACAAAAAAAAAACGTCTAAAGTTGAAATTATAAAGGATAATGTATGGCCTTTTAGGGATTTTGTCATTTTTATAAGTATTCTTTGTTTAAAATGTTTAAAATCATAACAATTCTCTTAACTTCCTAATTTAAATAGAAAAAACCCCCAACAGATTTTAACTGTGGACCCAATTATACAAGATTCCTTTAGCTAATATCCTTACACAGTTAAACAATGTGCATCAAAATGTACATCAGTGTTATAAACTGAATAAATGAGGATTGAGGGACACAAAATCCGTTGTCTGACATTATAATGAAACTAGTTAAAAATATGTGCTTAAGAAATGGCTGCTTGTTAAAGAATCTTAATCAGAAAGATCTAAATTCTTGCTGGTAAATATCCAGTTCTGTTAAAATAATAAAGCAAACAAATGTTTATTTCTATCAACTGTAAAGTGGGCAAGATTAAAAGTGATTTATGGTCAAAAATAAAGTGACATCTGAGCTTTGGTAGTGCATAGCCGAGGGGCCCAATTTTAGATAAACACATCCTGTGGCAACTCTCTCTTGGTGTGCGGCCTAGTTTATAGCTCTCCCTGTCCACACACACACTCAGATACACACCACATCCTCTCCTGTACAGCTCAAAATTTGAAAAAAAGCATGGTTAACACTCTGTCTTTTTATATTCGCGAAGACAGCGCTTGTGACAATCACATGGACACTTGCAAGGTTGTGTAAGCTTATCTGAGCTTTCTGAAACACAAAAGTTATGTGTGAAACAAAAGCAAACATACGTGCCCAAGTCTGACATATAATATATGTCAGTCCATCAATATAAATTCACACATGTATATAAACACCCACACATTCCCACATACCCCACACTCTCTCTCACACACACACATATATACATATATATATATATATACACACACACACTAACCCAGGATGCAGCACAGTAACATAAAACTGCTGCAGAAACCTGCACCTTTACAGCACAAGTTTGCTGTTCAAACAGGTGGCGTCGAACATTCTAAAAACTGAGGATTTAAGTTGTAAGATGCATTTTTATAAAACCAAAATCTATCTGGACAATCTGTAAAAAGCAAAAAATATGCAGCTGTTAAACTAAAATGACTTAAATGACTTTAGTCGGCATAATCTAATGAACCTAATGTTGTCAGGTTGAATGAGTCATATGCCACCACATTTTTAGATTGTCGCAAACATTTTCATTAAATTTGAGGAAAATATGCATCTTATATTTCAGACATCAATACATATGTTGTTGACATGCTATTCTTCTTCTAAAACTCCATTATACAAAACAATACATTATACAATTTTTCTTTTTTGTAATTACTAGACATAGCATGAATGCAATCATTAAGAGACTACAGGAAATATGCATGCTTTAAAAAAAATCCACCACAGTTAAAGGAACAGTCCACTCAAAAATGAAAATTTGCAGAAAATTTACTCAGGCCATCCAAGATGTAGATGAGTTTGTTTCTTTAACTGAACAAATTTGGAGAAATTAGCATTAAAGGGGACCTATTATGCAAAAAACACTTTTATAAGCTGTTTGAACACAGTTGTGTGGCCGCAGTGTGTGAAAACAACCAGCCTATAATGTTAAAAACCCACCAACTCATTTTTTTTTATAAAACCAATAAACAATAAACAGTCTCTCCAAACGAGCTGTTTCAGATTCTCCCTCTCTGCACGTCACTGAGGGGGAAAAGTCCCGCCCATTTGTGACGCTCTCTGCCCTATTAGCATAAACACAGCCCTGAGTGAGGAGATGCTGTCCGCCATTACTGGAGATATACACAATGTCAGCGCCAAAGAGGCTTTACAATTGTTGTGTTTTGAGATGCACTAATGAACATAGGAGTCACCATAATCTCCCCTCATCTGAGCCGAGGACACTGTGGTTAAATTACATTTTCAAAGGAAATATCCCGGAAAAAATCAGTAACGTCCCCAATATGTTTAGGAATTAATAGCAACGCTTCGTGCACGATCGTCAGCTCCAGACAAAGTAAGTATCACGCGTTTGTTTTCCAAATTGCCTTTCTGAAAGAGCTTCTTGGCACTCTGTAAGGCTAATGATACTAAAGCTATCATTGACTACGTTTACATGCGCACGAATAATGCGATTATTTCCAATAATCAGAGTAAGGACTTAATCGCATTTTGATGTTTACATGTCAAGAGCAAAGCTCTTACTCCTGTTTACATGCAATTTCTATTATTCTTATTACTCGCTAAGAATTGTGGTTATTTTTTTTACTACCATTATTCACATACCCCACTGGACAGCACAAATGATGGACTCAGAAAAAGCAGTTGTGTTACTGGCCGCTGTTATAGTTTATTTACGTCTAATGCATAATGATGTTGTATGGCTGTGTGATGGCATTTATTTGCCTATACCCTGCCGTCGCGTTCTACTCGCCGTTTCTGGATGAGGGTAAGGAACAGAGGCTTTGTCAGCTGTATTTTCCCCAGAATGCGATGCTTTCTTCCCCGCCATCGTTTCTTATGCTGCATTCACGTGCTATCGGAATTATCGTAAATATGAGCTTCCTAGTCGGAAATTGGACATGAACGGCCTTAGAGAGGCCTTATATGGCCAATTTCCGACGAGGAGACTCGTATTTACGATAATTCCGATAGCACGTGAATGCAGCATAATCTCCGTATTATTACAGGTGCGTGTCACGTTATTCATGTATGTCACAAGCGCATGCGCACTTTGGTCAGAGCGGCAATACTGCGATTAATGTGTTTACATGCCTGTATATTTCGATTAAAATCGGCGTACGCCACCTATGTTAATACGATTATGCTTGCTGCGATTATGAGTTTAATCGCATTATTTAAATCGAAGTATTGCGTTTACATGATGTAAAGATTAATCGCAATATTGTCAAAATCTCATTATAATCGCATTAAGAGGGTCCATGTAAACGCACTCAATGTCTCTGTGTGTTTGCACTGATGCTGCCTTCAAGTGCTGCCAGAATGATCGTGAATAGGAATGTGGTAGTTAAAAGTTGCGTATGAAAGCAATGTGAGTCGATCGCTTGAAGTTGTCGAGCTCATAATCAGAAGTGGGTCTTATAAAGTCTGTGATAGCATGAAACCAGCTATGTTGTTATTTTTATCCCGCCGTGCTCCCCGTCTGTGTAATTCATAAACGTGAATTTATTATGCACAGTATAATCAGATGACTGACTTTGAAACCGAGTAGTTTTCTGTAAAGATAACAGGCTTGTATTAATAGGGGAATGTTTATTTGCAAAGGCTTGCACTGCTAATGCCGGAGCTTAAGCTCTTGAAGCTCCGCCCTCTTCTCCGGGAGCAACAGCTGACTCGCATTTAAAGCAACACACTCAAAACAGCGCGTTTTGGCTCACACCCTAAAAATGGCAATTTTAACAAGCTGTAAAAATTTATCTGTGGGGTATATTGAGCTAAAACTTCACATATATGCTCTGGGGACATCAGAGACTTATTTTACATCTTGTAAAAAGGGGCATAATAGGTCCCCTTTAAATCACTTGCTCAGCAATGGATCCTCTGAGTTGAATGGGTGCTGTCAGAATGAGTCCGAACAGTCCATCACCTGTTGTCTTCTCACATCAAAATCAACCGACATGGTTGTTTAAAACTGTTTTGAACTGTTTTTGATTATAAATGGTGCTTGATCTGTGCATATTTCTCTCCTGATTCAGACTTTTTCATAACTTGTATTTCAGCAATGGTTTTAAAGTTAAAAATGCCTTGATGGATTTGTTTCATAGAAACAAACAATTTTTCACTTCATGACATTAATTGATGGACTGAAGTTGTGTGGATTATTGTGATGGTTTTTATCAGCTGTTTGGACTCTCATTCTGATGGCACCCATTCACTGCAGGGGATCCATTGTTGAGCAAGTGATGTATTGTTAAATTTCTCACTCTGTTCCAATGAAGAAACAAACTCATCATTTTCATTTTTGGGTGAACCACTCCTCTAATTGCAAAAAAGCAATTGTTCAAAATTTTTTAGACCGTATAGCATCTACAATATACACTTTCACTTTACATACATAAAAACAGATTTATATTTATTTTAAACTAAAACTACCCACATGCATGTAATATACCACATACAGTCTAAATTACATAGTCTCTTAAAGATAACATCTCATAAAAATGTGTTACTATCATTCTCAACCCAAAATGCTCAGACGCGTATACACTTGCACACACATAAAAAGTGCTCTAACACCAATTTGGATGAAAAAAAGAACAAGTCAGCAGTTCTCTTTTGGTACTGTATACAAACCACCATGAAGCACAAAGCTGATCAACCGCAGGACTGTGCTGATGCACCACGATTCAGAAGCCACAGTTTTCTCTTGCACACAGCTTTACACCCCAGTTTAGCAGGTAAGGGGTCATTTGCTTTTGTCTTTGTGCCCTGAGAACATTATGTAAACTAGGACAAAGCACAACCACCATTGGGACTACACAGTAACTCCTAAGAAGTATTTGGACACTTAAGGAACTTTCAGTGCATGAATTTGTTTGCATTAGATGCCAAGCGGCATCTGTGCTGCAGGAGTGTTTCTCAGAACTAACTTCACTTTCGTTAACTGGTGTCAACAAGATTTTTTTTTTTTTTTTTTTTAAATCTGAAGTATGAAGTCATTTCCTTCAGGTTCACACAGATGCCCTAGAAGAATATTCACGGGTATAGTTTGCTGCATTTAATGTTTGACAGTCAGAAAGTACCTGAATGCTTTTTAGGTGTACATTTAATACTGAAAACTACATCAGTATGAAAAGTGCACCTGTGGTGCCGCCTTGTAAAATAAATGCACTGGAATTAAATACATTATCAAAGTGCAAATGACATTCACATTTAAGTCATTTATAATGCTGGGTGCTAGCATTTATGAATTATCCAAAGAAACTTTAAATTGGATTGAAAGTATAGATTTTAAAAGTCATTCATTCCCTGGGAGTCAAACTCATGACCTTGCTCAACTGTTTGAGCTATAGGAATGATAAAAAGGATAATATAAAAAAATATAATAATAATAATAAATTTTAAAAAGAAAGTGACTTGAAAAACAAAATGAATAATTTTTTTTTTTTTATTTCACCTCTTGGGGGGGGGGGTGTAGACTTCCATAATGTACTTAAAGTGCTCTACTTTGGCGCATTAATTTTGTTCTTAATATACTAAAAATGATTCTTTAGTACTTCTTAAGATAAACTTAAGATCATCTAAGTGTACTCAACTGTGCTATTTTGGGACATCATGAATATGAACTAAAATGAGCTTTTAACATACTATCTCTGTATTTAAAAATACGGAGTGTCTATTTACAAAAAGTGCAAATAGCCCGTCTTGTTGGCAAAGGCTATTTACACCAACTCCGCCCACTACCTTGTGATTATGTTAGTCAACACTAAGAAAAGACGCAACTTTAGCAGTAGTATCTGTGGTGTAGATGGTAAGGTTGTGCTGTTTGACGCGATCGACCCGAGTTCGAGCCCGTCATTTGCCGAATTTTTTTTCTCCCTTTTCAAATCTCATATCGCATCAGAAAGGCATTTATTTTCCATAAAAATAAAGGAAATAATCAAAGTTGAAAATAAAAGTATCGGTTAGGGTAGATGTAGGGAGGGCTTTATTGTCCTTATAAGGTGGCATCCATTTAATAATTTGAATTAAAACTATAATTTACACTCAATACGTTATTATTGCGTACTGTTTTATAATGTACTACAATACTGAGGTGCAGATAATTGCCGCTATTTGCAATAAGTAGTATAAATAGCAGAAAATCTTGCTATTTTAACAGTGTAAATATAATCTTTAGCTATTTGCACTGTGTAAATAGCATCTATCGCTAAAACATAATAATAATAATAAAAAATCATCTATCGCTATTTACACTTAGTGAAAATAGCCGCTGCCTTAAAAATATATATATATATTTAGTCACCACTTGTAGTACACTTGAGTGTACTAGTGTATGAAATATGGGTTCAAGTGTACTACAAGTGGTAACTAAATACATTTTTTTTAAATACAGAGATGGTATGTTAAAAGCGCATGTTAGTTCATATTCATGGTGTCCCAAAATAGCACAGTTGAGTATAACAAAGTCGCTTTGGATAAAAGTGTTTGCTAAATGCATAAATGCACTGTGTAAAAAAAATACAAAATAAATAAAAGCGATTTTAATGGGAAATTCTGGCTTGGTATATAATAATAATAATAATAATAATAATATACTTTTTTTTTGGAGAGATTTCAAAGGAATCAATAAGATACTGAACTTTTATAGATGCATTTACCAATCTTGCTTTTTTCCCCACTGTCTACTATCCTTTTTTTTTTTTTTTTTAATACCACTACCAGCGGAAAAGCAGCGGCCACCATCCTTCAGCTTTTGAGAGATACACAACATTTACATCCTGTTGCGTGCATCCATTCCTCTGATCTACGTAAAACGTAGGTGCATCCCAGACCAAATCTGCAACTCTGCCGTGCATTTTGTGTTTCTGCAAGCTTCTGTATGATTACCTATATGCCTTCTTTATTCTGGGCGGATAAGAGAGTCTAGATTCATTTTTGTGTATTTGTACAACATATCACCTGAGGTTGATGACCCAGTCGTCGGCCTCCAGGGGTTTTCCAGGGCCGGTTTACCGCAGTGTCTGCAGCATATCTCCCTCTCCTCTTGAACCTTTGGCTTCCTGTGGAAAATGTCGTCATGTTAGCGCTTATTTGAAGATGTCCATATTTTCCATAGCGTAGACGATCACTTTTAGGACTTTATTCATCAACAAATATCTTCAAACTGAGTCACTGCGTTTTCCGCTGGTGTTTTTTTTTTTTTTTTTTTTTTTAAAAAAAACACTTGATCTGGTCAGCTAACACCTGCAGGTTCAGTTGCACTTCTAGAGCTCCATTTCCACACATTCTAGTATGTTGGCTAGACCACAGCTAATTCTGACCAGCAGGTAAAGGTCAGTGAGAAACCCACACGCTTTCAGGTGCCACTGCTGATAACCTCTGTTAGAGTCAGTGTGTTATCACATTTGTGTCATTATTTAGGAGAAAGGGCACTAAAACACACCTCACTCAATTTTCGAATATACAGTCTTACAAACCTTTTAATATAAATGTTTCAGCCTAAATAATTTAAACTAATAGATTAGATGAATGCACGTATGGCTTTCCACACAAAACTAACTTTTTAATCCAGTTTTGGACCATATTGTGAAGGAAAAGCAGTCTACAAATGTCTATAGGCACTTCTTAAACACTTCAAAAAGCATCTCTGGATGCACCTGATGTTTCAAAGTTTAAAAATACTGAGAAATGAGTAGGTGTTAAGTATATGAAGAGAAAATATGAACAAACATCGATATACAGCGCACTCGCTCCAAGCCAACAAACTTCCATTCAAACTTGTCAAATCTGTTTTATTAAATGATTAAGAAAATCAATTTAGACCTACATCACCACCTTCTGTCTACGACCAAAAACTGTAGGAACAAAGCTTTTGTGTTCAGGTAGCAGGAAACATTGCAAGCAGACAATGGTTTCCTCTGCCAGAGTCAAGCAACCTGTAGCACATCTACAGTGTGAAGGAAAGCTCATGCAATTCAAGTATTGAGAATCAAAATAATATTAATAATATGCTCTACCAAATGTATCACATTAGTCTGACAGGCTCTCGTAAGTTTCACATTATTTAGGATGTTTAACCACAAAATGTGATTTATAATTGAGTCTAAAATGGTGTGTGTGGGTGGCTTGTACTGTTTCCCTGTGCGTGCCTAGGTAAAGAAATACTGCATCTGCTCTCAGATGTTTCGTTTCAGCATAGATTGAGCAAAAGGAGCATAAAGATCTCTGTCTGAATGGGGCACCTGTTTGTGTGTGGCAAATTAGGGAGTGGAATAGACTTTGGCTAAAAATGAGACTGAAATAGAACATCCTGCTCTGAGGGTGGAGATGACTGACTTTCATGTTTACTGTTTGTAAAGTCGGGGACAAATGGGGGGCTCCCCTCAGTTTCGGCCTTGATAGTAAGTGTTGTGTTCCAAAACACTCCACCAACATATCCAGTATGTAGTGCACATGGTGCTTCTGTGCTTTTATACTGGCTCAAACACTTAAAATGAACACTCTTATAAAAATAAACACTCCAATTACTCTAAATGAGTGACTCACAGATCTTTGAGACTTAGCACATCTATAGGTCATACAATTCAAATTTTAATTATATTAAAATATGTATTATTCATACCACAAAATGTTTAACTGCAAAGATAACATAACTGTCTTTATTGCATAATTACTGTTATTCCACTGCAGTGGAACCACAGGCTGTTATCAGTTCCCCTCATTTTAATGGAGCCTGTAGAAAGATAATTCTTGTAGGTGGAAAAGGGGGCTGGTTGGGGAAAATGTGTCTGTTGGAAAGTACAGAAAGAGAACAGCATCACCTAAGTCACATTCATAGAGACACACACACACACGCATACATATGCAAGCATATACGCTACCCGTCAAAAGTTTGACACACTTGACTGAATTTGTTTCTCAAATTAAAAATGACGTTAGAAAATAATCAGACTATTTTTGTTTAATATTATGAATGGGTTGGAGCAGTCAACAAGTGTGCAATGCACATGTTAACTCCTTCAGTACGGTTTAAAAAGCTTTTCAGGATTTACTACTATTTAAAGAATGAAAAGGGGGAAAAAAAAGTGAAATAGTAAAAAAAAATAAAGTGAGTATCTTGTTTGACTCATGTACTTGCTTGGCACTACAGTGTAAACATAAAGAATATTCTGTTGAAGTAAAATATTTTAGAGAACAAGGTTTTCAATTTTAAAATTAAAATCAGGTTAAAAGTCAATTTCAAGTTGTTGTTTTGTTTTGTTTTTTCCCTAAGACTGGTGTGACTTCAGTTCCTAAATCAAATAATTTAAATAAGTCAAGCCTTACTATCTTTGTCTCTACAGACAACACCAAAATTTTGAGAATACTTTTATTTATTAGATTTTAAAAAAAACAACAAAAAAACATTTAAATGACTCACTACTTTGCATAGTAGCAAACTTTTTTTTTTTTTTTTTTTTTTGCACTTTTAAATATTAAAAATATTAAATTTAAATATTTAGTGAGAGGTGACGTTAACTGATGCTAACACAGAAAAAAACTTCCAAGTTAAGCAAGGTCAGATTTTGCGGTGTATGCTCTTGGTTATGACTGTGTAAATGTGGTGTTGCATGCGTTTGTAAAAAAAAAAAAACAAGTTTAGGCTAATTGTGTTCCGTTGAAATTAGCTGACTATGTGGCTTCCTGTCAAAAATATCATTAAAATAAAAGAGATTTCTTTTACCATGCTGACAACACCCAGATGTCTTATAACCTTGGACTTCTCCCTGAAAATGATGATGGATATGTGGCTTCTGAAGCTCTATGTTTAAAAAAATATATAATTTTGTTAGTGAACATTTAATGTTTAGGTATACAGAGGGCCCAAAAAGTATTTGAAAACCTGAAGGGGATTAACTTTCTTTTATTATTAATTGTATCCATGGCATTAGATTTAAAGTGCCTTCATTTGAACATTTTAAAACCCTCAAAAATTGAGAAAATGCTTGTGCTGTCTGTCTTTAAAATCTATTCCACATGCCCCCGGTTTCACAGAAAACGCTTACATTTTAGTCTGGGACTAGTTTTAAGTCTGAGCTGTTTCAACTGAAAGAAAGTTGCATTGACTGTTCTTTAAATATATCATTGCCTTTGTTTTGTCTCAAGATGCACACCAGTAATGTTTTTTTAATAAGGCATGTTTATAAAAATCACTCAAATGTCTTAATTGAACTATGGCCTAATCCTGGCTTAGTCTAAGCCCTGTCTTTGAAACCAGGCCATGGTTTGATAAATGATCTAATCCAATAACAGTTTAGGTGTCATCTGTGTGTTGTTTCTTACCTCTCCTGATCATCTGACATGGACCCTGTTAAAGCTGCGCTGATAGAGGCGTTCTTTCCTTTCAGACCAGGAACGAAGGGACTGTCTTGAGTCAGCGGAGGAGAGTGAATGAGAGCGTGATAGGGGTGAAGCAACCCCGTGTAACCCATAAGTGAGGAGGAGACCTGTGGCTGGAGCGAGTGGTGGAGGATAGGGTACATGGGTGTGGGGTAGGGATACGCTCGAAGGGAGTGGAAGGTCATAATTTCTCTACAGTTTAACACCATGCTCCTAGACGGGCTGACCGGCGGCCAGCAGAGGCGAGGGTTTGGAGACGGAGAGCTGGGGGAGATGATGGGCTCTCTGGAGAACATAGGAGGCAGAGGAGACATGGGAGAACAGCTCTTCTTATGTGCATCGTGGACCGACCTCTTGGTGGAAGAATGTTCTTCTTCTAAAGAACAAACAAGGTGGTCTTCATCCAAATTGTGGCTAGTTTTAGACAACTGAGTGTCCTTGTGTGGTTTGTCATCTTGGAGGGAATTTACCACTTTTGTGTCTGTCTTAGTTGGGGATTCTGGATCTCTAAGTTGTGCTTGGCATTGTTCTACCAAAGACTCCACTTCCAGATACTCAGCGCCCCTCAGCAGCTCCTCAAGATCATCTTTGGGCACCTCCAGAGATTCGCTGTACACATAGTCCAGGATTTGCTTGAAGGTATGGGAAGAGACTCTGTCTATAACGCAGCAGTACCCTGGACCTGGACCGTGCTGGTTTGTTAGCTGACGCTTGAGACGTTTGCTTGCCAATGCTAGTATCAGAGCGTGGGCTTTAAATGAAAGGCCCTCCACGGTGAGAAGCGTGTCACAAAGGGTTCCTGCCTGGCGGAGCTGCTCCGTCTGATGCAGAAATGGCACGTGGTGAGGGTTATGAATGCGGATCATCGTCAAAGAGCGAAAGATGCGACTGATGTGAGATGATTGGGTTTGATGTCAAGATGAGAAATCTCATGTCAGCCTTTAGAAAAAAACAGAAGTTAAGTTTGTCACGAGACAATGAGGAATAATAGTCGACATGAAAGAGAAGATGGATGGAGAGAGAGAAAAACTACTCGGAAAATTGTAAAAATCTAAGAATCTTAAATTAATCTCCCAGGAAGTGATAAAATATTAAAATAATTGGATTATAAGAATGACACATTTTTGTGTAATATGCTATATTATTTAAAAAGAAAAACATTCATATATATCACACATGCATTACATATCCCAAATGAAATGTAAAAATAATATTAAAAAAAAAAATGAAAAAAAAATGAATCAATAGATTAGTTATATTTCTTGATAATTAAGTACAATTGATGATAAGCACAAATTGTAATATTGTTTTTTTTAAAAAATGCAGACAATAATACCAATCTCTCTGATTAATAAAAAATGTTGATTTAATTGTTTATCTTTTTATTTTCTTATTTATTGACTTGTCAGGTTGATTGGCTATTGTTTATTCATTCTTCAATGTATGTATACATCTGGCTTAAGTATTGTTTGGATAAATGAAATTAATTCCAAACAAAGTAATTGTCATCAAGAAGATATATATAAATATATATGTGTATATATATGTGTGTGTGTGTATATATATATATATATATATATATATAAAATTTATACATATGTGAACCTGGACCACAAAACCAGTCTTTTTTTTTTTTTTTTTTGAAATAGAGATTTATACTTCATCTGAAAGCTGAATAAATAAGCTTTCCATTGATGTATGGTTTGTAAGGACAGGACAGTATTTGGCCGAGATACAACTATTTGAAAATCTGGAATCTGAGGGTGCAAAAAAATCTAAATACTGAGAATATCGCCTTTAAAGTTGTCCAAATGAAGTTCTTAGTAATGCATATTACTAGTAAACAAATTAAGTTTTGATATATTTACGGTAGGAAATTTACAGAATATCTCCATGGAACATGATCTTTACTTAAAATCCTAATGATTTTTGGTATAAAAGAAAAATCGATAATTTGACCCATACAATGTATTTTTGGCTATTGCTACAAATATACCTGTGCTACTTAAGACTGGTTTTGTGCTCAATGGTCACACACAATCCCGAACTCAAATAAACTATTCTTGTCAGCTCATTTGATGACACACATCGAGCAGATGATATCAATCTCTAGACATCTAACAGTCATGAATAAGATGCTCAGTCTTAACCAGTCTTTTTGACATGCATCTTAGGCCTGATCAAACCGTTCATTGTTCAGCTGTTTTAAAACTAAAAAAGAGATCTCATGGCTGTCAGACAGATAGACCGAAAGAAAGACCTGAAACATAGACAAGCCTGAAGAGGTAAATACACTTAGCAATATAGGACTTTTGACTTAATTTCAGAGATTGTGAAAGACATATTCAGAAGAATTGAGCAGGGTTTTTTCCTGAACTCATCAGCGTCACAACACTTCTAACCTACTTTCATACATCATACATCAGGCAGACAATCTAATTCACAAAATGAAACTCTAAGCAATGTTTAATCATTTCTATCTCACAATACATTCAACCATGAACTGGAATTGTATTGTCTGCGTATGGCACAACGTGGAGGCGGACATGTCTGGCCATGTCAGGCGGCAAGGGCCTTTCGCATTTTGCATCACCTTTGAAATTTTGTTGTGGAGCTTTTGTGATGAACCCACAGACCTCTTCAGAATGTGAAACTCTGACTAATGCCGGTACACTGAGACTCGTAAGAGTTCAAGTTTGTTTGATCAACAACAACAGTATCAAAGCCATACAGTAGGTCGGTTTAGATATGTATCTACTGTAGTAGCAGTGTGATGTGGTGTCTGGTGAAGCGTTTGATTACAGTACATGTCAGCTGCGTTCTAATTCCTCACAATTGCGCAGAAAGTGTGTGGGGGGAAAAAAAGGGTTTTGACCCTCGATCTGGAAATGCGTGCAAAGAATGAGACTCCAAATAAGAAACACGGCCATCCTGGAATATGAATTTGCCGTCTTTGGACAGTTACTACAGTAGATGTAGCGTACAAGATTAAAGACTCAAGTAGCCTATCTCAAGCGGCGCTATATGAACAGCCCATTGTCTGTTTTGTTGTCGATCTGACGAATGCGCAAGCAAGAAAGTCGAAGAGTATCGATTGCCTGCAAAAGCTAATGCTGATACGATCACTCCCCCTCAGCGAGGACGCAACGGTGACGGGTTGTGTGGAACACACTGTACTGAGATGACAGTGCTCGATGTTCTAATTACTAGAATTAATGCTAAACTGGTTAAAAGTGAGACACACACAGACACACACACACACAGCAAAGCATGAAAAAACAACTGAAACAACTCAACGTTAATATTGTGAGGCAATACACCAAACAGGTGTGTGCAGATACTTTGCTTTCATAACTGCCCAAATTAACTGTTGAGAGTTTATGCACTCATAATGTAGTTTACATCTGTGGCTAACACAACATATGTGATCTGGAGCTAAGTAACGTAATGGGATATTTTAACCAAAAATTAAAATTCCGTCGTCATTTACTTACGCCTTTAGCGTTCCGCATCTGTATGTCTTAATTTCTTCACAAAAGAAGATCATTGAAGGACACTGGTGTCCAAACATATTGAACTACATTGTACATCCGCACATTGAAATCCGATGTACAAGACATTTTGTTTGTAACGACATGATGATGGTGTAAGTATATCATTTTTTTTTTAGGTGAACTGGTCATTTAAAACTGAATATAGGCTGCTCAGCTGTCAACAAAATAGACGACGACTTTGCATTTTTGTTTGTAGCATTAGCTTGTATGTATGTGTACTTTTTTCTCTGAAAAAAGCCAGATGAGTCATGTATTATACTCTAATATTAATAGTCTAGTGTTTCATAAATATAAGTGAGTCATATTACTATACTACACTGAAAATGAAGTTTAGAATACAATATGCCATCCTTAGACATGCAAAAATGAATATGATATTGCTAAAGCTACCAGCTTAAACGCATCTCTTGCTCTTGTTTTTGCTTTACAGAATTACTGGAAATTTATAATCAAAGCTGAAAAATGTTGTCAAAAATAATCTAGTTATGTACTTTTGTAAAGCATATTCTAAATTCTCAATCTAAAATAGTCTAAAAAACTATAAAATATTCATTAACTTTTTCATGCATTACTACATTTGTTGTATTTTCTACAGCTATCGTAATCAGTCACTTCAGCCACGAAAAAAAGGCCACAAAGTGCAGAAAATCTGAAAGTTGTTGCTATGTTTATGACAACAGTAAAATTAGCAATGGTAAATGAAATGCAAATTGAAACACCAAGAAATTACTAAAAGCTTTGAAATTTTTTTTTTTTAAGTTTTACTGTACGCCAAACAAAGAGTGTCGCAGCAAACAATACCTCACCAGTTCCTATTCTTTCTTCACCTACTTCTTGCCCTGGTGCAGTTGAATTCTCATTTTAGCATGAGAATAAGAAAAATGAAACTAAGGAAGATGTGATGTAATTGCGATGCAATTTTGACTAAAATGACTACAAATTCTGCAATAGCGGAGTGAGCAATTGACTTCCCTGCCATGCAGGCCCGTGAAAGTCTGAATCTGAAACGCAGGTTAAACTCTGTCCCATAACCAACTGAACCCTTTCCTTCATTGTACGAAACTATAATATGTCAGATGTCCAAACAACTGTCTGACAAAAGGCATTACCTCTGGTCACAACAATCTGTAAGCGCTATCAACGAAAATCTCACCTACTAGTGAAGAAGGAACCTATAGACTATGTAACAGACAATCAAATGCAGGTGATAACTTTAGAAAACTGCTGAAGTGCAACGGTCAGGCCCACATGAAGAGAGACAGTGCGAGAAAGAGGCCCATGAGTAACAGGGGAAAACCTGTCTGCAGTGACACATCCTCTCCGGGCCTGCAGTCAGAAAAGACCTCAACACACACAATCAGACACTTGCACGGATGCTTTTGTAATCAAAAGATGTTTTTCCAGATATAGAAAGCACGGCACTTGGTGATGGGGGAGGGGAAGAGGCAGAGAGACGGCAGACAAGATGAGAAATGAGAAGATGACACTAGAAGGTGGAAAAGCAGAAGAGCCTGACTGACAGAAACTTTCAAAGACATACCTATGCGATCAAGATAGAGGCTGCGTCCTGCCACGAGCAAGTCAACAGAGATGCATTAACACGCATCGCGACCTCAACCAGAGGTGTCATCGACCATTGGAAGCCTACATGTGGGTGAGATCTAGCAAGGCCACCTCTAAACTCAAATCAGCCCCTCCCCTTTACACCTCAGACATCTATGATTGGTCTTCTTTTGCTTTTTTTGCTTCCTTCCTTTCACCATTTTTTTTTCTAGAAATCAAAAGCATCTGTGCTGTTGACTTATTTGTCCATTGAAACCATTCCTAGCAGCAGAAATACGACCTGGTCACGGCCAGAAAGTTAATGAATTATTATATTTCCAAGAAAATTAATTTTGTTTTATTCATTTTGATAAGAGAAATAAACGACAGAAAGCACCTGTGAACATGACAAAAATTACAATACATGTTCTTTTATAAGTGATATTATGATAAATAGGAATGATTTCAGTATTCCTAAATTGTTTAATATTTTATCAGATGCATGAAAAAGTACTGCAACTAATAATCAGCTTATATGCGTTGGTGCTTTTGAACAGAATAATAAGCTTCTCCAAAGCATTTATCTATAACAGAATAGTGGAAACATTATTTCCATTATAAAAAATGTTTTTTTGTGCCAATTTTTATGCAACTGCCCACACTTGCCCATGTTCCCATAATCACAAAATATCATGTTATGGAAAACAACCAGTTGAACGTGAAAGAAAGGGTGAAATCAAGAGAACTGTCTCTCTGGCCACAAGCGAAACTCTGAAAAAAACATTGAAGATTCACCTCTTTTATCAACTCCTCATCTCTCTGAACAAACATCTATTCACACCTGCATCTCTCTGTACCCACACTGATGATATAATCATATTTTGCAAAATTGATGGCATTGGATAATAAGCTGCTCAACCCACCAGATAAGAACAATTCCATGAAGAAAATGAAAGAGAAGGTGTGCAAATTGTTATTTGAGATTATCTTATCAGTCATTGCAGTGGAGGCTGGAGATTTTAATCAAATTGTAATGTGCTGTACTTCAAACTATCATGGAAACTATCATGAAATGTGACACTTCTTTTAAACCGTCCCAATTAAAGGCCTGTTCCCTCAAAATCGTTTAGCTTTCAATGGCGTTTTGGGGTCCCTAGAGGTCACAGTCAGAATCATGATCTCTGCAGAATATTATATATATATATATATATATATATATGGGTCAAAGACGAAAAAGACAATAAGTGTAATACTGCTTTAAATTGATGCTGTTTTTCCTCTAAAAAATTAAAGGTTTTTGTTTAATTTAATTGCAATTTTGTTTGTTTTTCTGAATAAAAAATAAATATCATACTTTTTTTTCCCCCTGATTTACAGAAGACACTACTAAAATGTCATTCAGTGTAACAGTCTTGTCAGGCATATTTATAACAAAAATCAATTTATGACATATTAAAAGACTAATTACTTTCACCCCAAGTACTAATTAGTTGTAATTTTACATTTTTAAAATTTGCCACTATCCTAGGTTTTGCGCATTTGTCAGTAATATTTTTTTTACTCATTTAAAACCATAAAATTTAATATGCTCCCTTATTCTCGTACATATTAAAATATATAAAAGTCAGAATAAGCATGTTGTTTGAATTTTTATATAAATATTATGTTACACTGAATGACAGACACTTTACATACATTTAATGTGCTTTGTATGGACATAATAAATAAATTTGAACACATTTGCTCAAATTATTATCAATCGGTAAAAATTAAAATTCTTATTGGCTTTTGCTCTCAAAAAAATTATTTCCTCTTTTGAAACCCACCATGACGCGATCGATCATGTGACATGAGAACCAATTTCGTTTGGCGTCAATGCGCGATTGTCTGAGCACGCCATTATTGAATCAACGGTACCTGGGAATGAAACTTGAGAGTAACGTCAAATATGCTCTTAGTGGGTGACTTCCATTTCAGTGTCATAAATTTTTGCTTCAGAAGATATTGTTCACAAGTTATATTGACTATTAAGTGGCAGTCCACGTTCACTAGATGGAAGCTCCCTCAGGACATTTCTGTCAAAGACCTGTTTTCTGAAGTGAATATCAATGGATTGGCATGGCATAAAAGTCAGTAAATAATATCAGAATTGTTATTTGCTTTAACTATCCCTTTTTGTGTTACATCATTTTTATTGATGGAAATTGAATAACATTTCTTTCTTAAGGAGTCATATTTGTAAAAGTAAACAGATCATCAGATTAAGTTTGATTGCTTTAAGGCTGGCCCTGCTAACAAAAACAGCTAAAACATAGCTGGTTTGCAGGATGGTTTTAGTGTGGTTTTGACTGCTTCTTTAGTTAATTAGGATGGGAGACCAGCTGACCAATCAGTTAAACCAGCTTGGCCAGGCTGGGAGGCCAGCTGAAACCAGCTACTTCCACCTTAACGCAGCTAAGACCAGCCAACCAGCTTAGGCTGGTTTTTAGCTTGTTTTTCAGCAGGGCATTCACACCAACAGCGATTAAGATAAAGTTTTAATAATCATTCTTATTGTGTGAGAATAGGGAAGTCTACATCACATCTATAATGATAACGACACAAAAGAAATCACTTCTTAAATGATTTTTTTCCCAGCTGATGAACAATTGGTGTGAATGACAAATGCCCACTCATTCTACACCAATGAGAACACCCTAATACTGGTTGTTCACTGTTGCATTGTGCAGATGAGGTTTTAAAGCTCTTGTAGTAGATATGCTTTTTGGGTTCACTGTATATTCTGTTATTTGCAAACATTAATTTCACCCGGTTACACAATTAATAATGAACATACTAAAACAGACATTCCACTTTCATTTTACATCTGGTTTCTCTCAGGTTCTGGAAACACTTACTTGACGAAACCACATCTGAGAGGAGTATCTTTCAAGCCAACAACAGGCGTAGAACTCATCACAAACAATATATACTTTGTGAATGTGTTTAGGCTAGGTTTTGTAAGTTAAATTTACAAATTTCAGTTTTAACTGCACAATGCCAACCATTTGGTGTGTATTTGTTGGGGGGCTTTGCTGGTAGATCGTTTAACAGTTGCAGCTTTAATGCTCCAGTAATTTCCAGACTGCCCCCCCCCCACCTTTTGAAAGAAATGTCAAGTTTTGCATACTGTACGCAACGGTTCTCACAGCCACATGAACATGGTGATGCACAGTGAAACTGTACTACAACGACTGAAACCCCTCAGGGAACCCAAATTGTCTTGAAGACGCCCTCTGCTCCTCTCCTCCTCTGATGTTTTTTTTTTTGAAAAAAGGGTATCCCCACCACTAAGGTTACACATTTTAGATGTGTTTGCATTGGGGGTCTGCCTATGTCAGTATATGTAGCAGTATATGTATTCATCAGGCTCAATTTGGGTTAATTTACAATGAGATATTCAAGGTGAAACAGTTGAAAATCTGCCATTCTTTACTAGCAGGTATTAAAGACCTCTGGCTTCACAAGTAGAGTTTATGCTTCTAAAGCAACATTGTGTTGATGTACAGTACTTACTTAAACAGGGATTTTAGCAAATCCATATAGAATGTCACATTAACTTAGGGATGGATGGATTATTTATTTATTTAATTAGGAATTGCATGTAGTTTATCACAGAGCTGGGATTTTCTGCTTCCTATTACTAGCTGGTGACAGCGAACAGGGGTCAAGGTTGGTCTGGTTAGCATGAGCAGTTAGCCCCTGCTGGTATTTGCTGTAACTACACCTTTGTGGAGATTAAAGCCATTTTTGTCCATTGATGGACATTCAAAAGTAGCTTAGTATTCTGATTTTATTTATTTAATTTATTTTGTCAAGCAACATATAAATTGCACATCTATTTCTTTATTTTATACTAGCTGGCCAGTGACTTTTCCTGAGTGCTTTTAAAATGTGACTTTTTTTATATTTTTAGGATAGGATAATCGACTTATATAGTCGATAGTTGGCTTAAAGTTTACTCACATGTACTAAAAGCCACAAAACTTCAATACCAATTTTACTGGGTCAATAAAAGTGTTAGGTTTGAGATTTCTTTTTTAAAAAGGTCCTTTTACCATAAACTAAGGCCACCTAATATCATTCACCATCTATATAGTGCCTACTAAAGATGATGTAATGGAAGCTTCAACCAGTACAGTTACTACAAATATGTTAAAAGTATATATTTCATAGATCTTTAACTTACACTTTGTGTAATATGGTACATTATTATTATTTTTTTAATTTCCAAAGAGGATGAATTATCAAGATGTATATGAAAGGAAAACACTTTAAGTAAAAAAATTTGAAAAAATTACCCAACAAATGTATGATTACGCCAGTTATAGAGGTTTATTTATTTTGTACATACTTAACCTAGTGAACTTTAGTGTTAATCAGGAAAAAAACTGCCTGAGGGTGGTCTGATTAATGCAGTGGAACATTTCATTTTCACAACCTACTATATCTATATTGGGCTGGCTGAGTAAGAAATTTCCACAGATCCAGAATTTCTTTTTAGTTAAATTGACTCAAATCAAAAAAAGCCCAACCCTGAAGTCTCTATGATAGTCTTGTCACTAAGTATGTTTCCTCTTTTAATGTACAGTAAGCTTGAGGGGTTTGTCTTCTGATAAGATCTGATCACAACTGAGAATTTTAAACATGGTGATACATGACCGGGAAGGCTGACTGTTCTGAGACTAGCCTTACCAAAACCACTGCCAGCACATAACTTGATAAGCAAACGTTTATGAGTGCATAATGTGATTAAATGTCATTGCAACTACAATCTGAGAGCAGAGACCACCTGTAAAATGAGTTAAGGGGCTTGACATTAATAACAAAAGCCACAGTTACAGATCACACAAGGACATCAACACGTACATATTGTATTGATACCTACACACTTGCGATTTTGACCACGACCCTGCATGCAGCTGAGTCACTTTGAAATAGCCTGCATCATCTGTGAACGTGCATGTGTGAATGTGTGTGTGTGCATGCAAAATTGGAGAGAACAAGCAGGCAAAGTGAGCAGTTTGCAGTTGAGGTTAGAGTTGGGATTAGCAGAAGTCTAAACAAAGAAAAGTGAATTAAATGTATAATGTACAGGTGCATCTCAATAAATTAGAATGTCGTGGAAAAGTTCATTTATTTCAGTAATTCAACTCAAATTGTGAAACTCGTGTATTAAATAAATTCAATGCACATAGACTGAAGTAGTTTAAGTCTTTGGTTCTTTTAATTGTGATGATTTAGGCTCACTTTTAACAAAAACCCACCAATCTCAACAAATTAGAATACTTCATAAGACCAATAAAAAAAAACAGTTTTAGTGAATTGTTGGCCTTCTGGAAAGTATGTTCATTTACTGTATATGTACTCAATACTTGGTAGGGGCTCCTTTTGCTTTAATTACTGCCTCAATTCGGCGTGGCATGGAAGTGATCAGTATTGCTAATATTTGTATTTCTTTCTTCCAATTAAATGAGGATGGTAGATTTTAAGAAATCTCCAAACTAATCCATTCATTAGTGGTGCTACAGCTTAAAGGGCACCTATTATACCCCTTTTTACAAGATGTAATATAAATCTCAGGTGTCCCCGGAATGTGTCTGTGAAGTTTCAACTCAAAATGCCCTGCATATAATTTATTATATCATTTTGAAAATGCCTGTTTTGAGTGGAAGCAGAAACAGGCTGTTTTTGTGCATGTATCTTTAAATGCAAATGAGCTGCTGTTGCCCGCCCCCTTTTCCAGAATAGGGCTGTGCCTTTACAGTTCCTACCTCAGATACTCTAAAAAAATATCTGTTTGGTTTTGGTTATCATGTCTGTCATACTGAAATCATGCATTTTAAAGCCATATCAGTTTAAACGTCTGATACGGTTAAGCACATGCCCAAAAAGCGACTGTTGCACAGCATGTGAGTACTTAACTAAAGCTACGTTCACACTGCGAGCCTTAGTGCTCAATTCCGATTTTTTTTCTCAGATCTGATTTTTTTGTATAGCTGTTCACATTGTTGTGTTAAATGTGGCCAACATCAGATTTACAGTGTGAACAGATCATGGTTCTGAACTGACCCGCATGCGCAAAAGAACGATACGAACAGGGTTTCCAGATTTTCACAACAAAATCCGCCAATTGTTTCTCAAAACTAGTCCAAAACTAGCCCAATCATGTTCAGGGGGTAAATATCGCGTTAGTGGGTTCGCGTTAACCTACAAAGTTGAAAAACAACCCGCGGCAACAGTGGAAAAAGTAACCCAATTCTGCGTTGACGAATGTCGATCTAGAGTGACGTAAAAGCCGCATGAAATCCGACATGACCGTTCACACTGCGGTCGCATTGCAAAACATCTGACCTGGATCGGATTTAGTACCACATATGGAAGTGGCACAAATCGGAATTGAAAAGATCAGAATCCATGCGGTTTGTGCTGTTCACACTGTCATGACAAAAACAGACCTGAGTCACGTGTGAGCAAAAAAAAATCAGATTTGGGCCACATTTGCCTGCAGTGTGAACGTAGCCTTAGTTCTCTTTTATGTCTTATTGCGATTAAACTGTCAAATACACACACGTTTATGTTAAAAACACGCATAAGTTACAAAAACACAGTTGGTTATATCTGTGAAGGAAAACAGGTGGGAAAGATATCACATGTTTATATTAGATCTGTGTATTAAATGACAGCAGCATAATATACAGTACCTATACTGCTGTCTACACTGTTAATATGAGCCAAACAATAAAATAAAAACAGAAAATCACTTAATTTCTTACTTGAATGCTGCTTTTAAATGCTCTAGCGTGAAGATAAACATGTCAGTTTGTGTGCAGCTCACTCAGGGCAGTGTCCGTCAGCAGTCGTGGGTAGGGCTTGTAAAATGTCACGTCACGTTTTACGGACTCTGCGAACGACTTGTTCTGAGACACTGCTCATGATTTATGGGGATTAAACAAAAAGGATCGCGTGGATTTTTATCGTTATAGGGTGGTTGTGTACACACACTGCCAACACACATTTATGTTCAAACAGCATGTAAAAGTGAATTTTGCATAATGCGTGCCCTTTTTTATCTCGTAGACAACAAAACTGAAACCCTTTAGACTTTGACATGAAATGAGATCTCACCCCGTCTATTTTGTAAATGTGTTATAGATCTTATGTGAATGATTCATCCATGTATGTTTCATATTTTATTTCTTTGACCTCATAATTTTTTATCAGAATGCTCAGTCTTCCAGGAAAATGACAGACTTCTCTCTGGTGATGTATGATGGACCCAAAAACTTAAATTTACTATCAACTGCAAGCTCACATTGATTTTTTTGATCGCAACACCTTCATTTCAAACTCCAATCAACATCTGATTGATAGAACCAAGTCCTGCTCTATAATTTTTTTTTTCTCTTTTTCAATAATCTGTTACACTTGGATGTATGTCACAATACGGAAGAAAAGAACCGTTGCTCTGGATTTCAGTCATATCTAGGGAGAATCATTTCATAGAGACTTGAAGGGTGACTATTTTGATTTGTCACTGACCCAAAACACCCTAAAACTGCATAGGAGCTAAAATTAGAAATTCAGAACACCTTAGCAACTCCATAGAAGCACTCTGGCAATAATACACTACACACTGTGGGTTTTTCATAGACAAGAACCATTCATGTTTTTTTCTATAACTACTCACGTTTACATTCAAACTAAATTGAAGGGATAGTGCAGTCTGACTAATAAGAACCCCTTTGATAGTCTCCTAGAACATCACTTTCATTTTTTGGACAGTTTATGTATACAAGTAGAAAATTAAGTAGTCTGGTACAAAACTAGTACATTTACCAGTTTGGCATTTGGAGTTAGCTGTAAGACCTTAAGGGATGACCACATAAGCAGGTCAACTCTACCTCAAAAGTTAAACTAAGTGGGCCACTGTTTAAAATGCTTGGAAACTGCAGGGTGTGAACAGTAAGAGTCCAGTTTGACTCAACAGTATCAAAACTTTAAAACATTGCAGTTTGTATGAACCATATGAGGGATCAATCAAAGTAACCAATCAAATTGTCATCTTCTAAGTCTGAGTCATGCCCACCACATACATGTGTTTAAAATGTGTAGACCACCCTTGCAAGGGTCCTAACGAAACCTAACTACAGCACTGGGTCATCAGTTCTCAGAAACCTTTTCGTACACCCCCTTTCAGTGTGACAAGCTTCCTGCGCACATATGCAGCAGTGAATGGTCTTCAAATTATTATCGGCCTATATTATTTTCATTTGTATGTCAAGCCTGTTCAAAGTGTGTATGATTAGTTAATGCTCTTTAATTGCATGTTTTATTTGCACAAAATATAAAAATCGAGTCCTAATTAGGCAGGTTAGTATGACTGGGGCAAAACTGAATTAAAGTCTATAACAGTTTACTTTGAACAAGAATAACTATCAAAATGACTAGGACTTACACAAAATGCATGAATGACAAGTAGTTCCCAGTTACCACAACCTGACACCAGACTGATCTCCGTAAACACAGGATAGTCAGAAGAGCAACGAATGTCAAGAGTTGTGGTTGAAAGAAACATAGAGTGAGAAAGAGAGAGAGAGACAGAGAAGGAGAAAACAAGAAACAGATAGTGAGCACTGAATGTGTCATGAATGAATCTTGAACGGGGAACTCTCCAGTCGTGGTTTATCGTGAAATTCGCTGTAACTTGTGGGTTTGCCACAGCGAGATGAAGAAGCCAGTGGAGACCAGCTTGGTTACTTGTCAGCAATGCCGGCGTACGGGAACTGTGACGACTAAAATGCAATTTTTCCATTTCACGCTGATTTGAACCTTTCTTTTTACACACTGTATTTTGAGGTTGTCTGTGTGGCCTCATCTTCAGGTCAAAGGATGTGATGAACAGTGCATGCAGTTCCTGTTGAGTTTGCAAGTGAAATGCCATATATCTGAAACCTGGACTGCACTATTAATATAACATGTTTTTTTTTTGCCTGTGAAACTACGAACTAGAACATGACTGAATGTCAGTCTATTTTTTTTTTCTGTTTATGAGGTTTATCAGTTTGTCAACAAACATGATCAATTGTCTTCTGAGCCTAGCTGACATTTGAGAAGTTGTTTAAAAAAAAAAGATATGATAGATATGTGTCAGGTTCATGGTCTTGTTTTCCTTGGTTCTCTTTTTTTTTCCTCTCTAGTTTGTTTCTTTGGTTTCTGTTTGGCTCACACCTGTTTATGTTCTCCATGATTACACCTCCTGTATATTTAAGTTGTGTTTCCTTAGTTATTTGTCTGATGTCCTTTATGCTTCTGCCACATTTACCCCTATGATCTCCTGTGTTTGTTCTCTGTGGATTTAATATTATTATTATTATTATTATTATTATTATTGAATGACTGTTTTGGACTTTCCTGCGTTGTGCGCTTTATATTCAGCACAAAGACGTGACAGTTTGTATTCTGGAAGGTTACCAAAAAAAAAAAAAGTTAAGTCATTATTCAAACAATCTTTATCAACCCACACATCAAAAGATTATTGCTTTAGGGTGACTGTAGGCTAATATCAACATGAAACAGCCTTTGCAATATATTTTACATCTAAAATATGACTTATTTTGAGTGAAACAGGATATTCAATGAGAAAAATTTGGACGTAACTTGATTTTATTCAATGTGAATTGACTGGAACATGAAAAGTGGATGTTTCATGCTTGTAAGACTTTTAGTTTTTTGACTAGCACGTGAAGGCTGAAGTTTGAGCATTTTGATA
Source organism: Tor tambroides (assembly GCA_021397915.2). Taxonomy (NCBI): domain Eukaryota; kingdom Metazoa; phylum Chordata; class Actinopteri; order Cypriniformes; family Cyprinidae; genus Tor; species Tor tambroides. Next base: position 46,975 of record JAFVLL020006734.1, read on the forward strand.
AATCCAGTGGTAAGTTTAATTTCAATCATTTTTTGCAATTGTTGCCCTATAGCATTTATTACATTAACAACCAGAATCAAATGACTCCATTAACGATTGGCAAGGTTAAAAAAAAATAAAGAAAAAAGAAAAGAAACACTATTTTCCTTTTGAACAATATGCACTGTTGAACCATTCACAGTAAAATGAGGAATGTTTATTAAAAAAAATGGTGAATGTTCCTAAAAATCTAGAAAAAATCTCTTATCCTTTTAAAAAATAAAATAATATATACAGTGCCTTGTGAATGTATTCAAACCCCTTCATTTATTTCATGTTTTGTTATGTTGCAGCCTTATGTTAAACTGCTTTAAATTACTTTTTTTCCACATCAATCTACACTCCATACACCATAATGACAATGCAAATAACAGGTTTTTAACATCTTTGCAAATTTATTATAGATAAAAAAAACTTAAATGATTCCGTTGCATAAGTATTCATACCCTTATCTGGGACAGTTGAAATTTAGCTCAGGAGCATTCATTTTGCTTGTAAATGTTACCACACTTTGAGTGACGTTAACCTGTGGCAAATTCAATTGAATGGGTATGATTTGGAAAGGCATATGTCTTAATAAAATGTCTAACAGCTGAAAATGCATATTAGAGCAAGGACCTAGCCCTGAGGTCAAAAGAACTGCCTGTAGAGCTCAGAGACAGGATTGCATCAAAACACACATCTGGGGAAGAGTTCAGAAAAAATGATGCTGCACTGAAGGTTCACAGAAACATGTAGCCTCCATTATCCATAATGGAAGGCATTTGGAACAACCAGGACTCTTCCTAGAGCTGGCCTCCTGGCCAAACTGAGCAATTGATGGAGAAGGACTTTGGTTACCAACAACCTGATGGTCACTCTAGTTGAGCTCCATGATCATATGTGGAGACAGGAGAAACCTACAGAAGGACAAACATCACTGCAACACTCCACCAATCTGGGCTTTATGGCGGTGTGGCCAGACTCAATCTTCTCCTCAGTGAAGACACATGAAAACACACTCAGAATTTGCAAAAAAGCACCTAAAGGACCCTCAGACTCTGAGAAACAAGATTCTCTGGTCTGATGAACCTCAATTCCAAGCATCATGTTTGAAGGGAACCAGCTCTGCTCATCACCTGAAGAGTACCATCCCAAAAGTAAAGTGTGCTGGCAGCAGCCTCATGCTGTGGGGCTGTTTTTCAGCGGCAGGGACTGAGGAACTCGTCAGAGTAAAAGAGAAGCTCAGTGCGCCAAAATATTGAGATAGCCTTAATGAAAACCCAGTCCAGAGCATTCAGAACCTCAGACTGGGCAGAAGACTCACCTTCCAACAGGACAATGACCCTAAGCACACAGCAAGAGTGGATTATAGACAACTCTGTGTCTGTGAATGTCCTTGAGTGGCCCAGCCACAGCCTGGGATTGAACCCAATCAAATATTTCTGGAGAAACCTGAAAATGTGCATCTTCCCCATCCAACCTGACAGAGCGTTAGATCTGAAGAGGTGAGGAGAAGAATGGTAGATAATTGCCAAATGATGATGAGCAAAGCTTGTCGCATAATACACAAAAAGATTTGAGGCTATAAAGGTGCTTCAGCTAAATGCTGAGTCAATGGTTTGAATACTTATCCAATGTACTTATTTCAGTTTTTTTTTTAAATTTACAAAGTTGTGACAGTTCTGTTTTTGCTTTGCCATTATGGTGTATGGAGTGTAGATTGATGTGGAAAAAAGTAATTTAAAGCAGTTTAACATAAGGCTGTAACATAACAAAAAGCTTGAGCTTTTAGAGTCTATGGTGGTGTCTGCCGTTGCTAAGCAACCATGAGCCGCGCTCGCCTCGAAGAAAAGAAGGTTTCAACTCTGCTGTCTATTTGAGCGCGCAAATAACGAACTTGCACGCTCAAACAAGTATGGTTGTATAAATCCAATTAAGCTACTAGAGGCAGCATCAGTAGCATCCATTCAGGTTGTAGCGGTATTTGACAGTTGAGAGACACGGCCGCTTTCCCGCGAGTGGGTGTGGTTTCAGCGCCGACAGCGGACACGCCCCCAGCGTTTGAGAGCAGAGACTCCTGCTTATTTTTCAAAGATTTTGATAACTTATTTTAGTTACTTGGCGGGTTTTTTTGTCATTCAAATTTGGCTGGGTGGTTAATAACACATTTTTCTGTTGTGTGACAAACTCAGAACACATTTTAATATCGCTTTACACGGACTTTAAGTTTTTAAAATATTCATACTTTTGCTAGATTCACTTGAACCATTTAAAACAATTTATTTATCTATTTTTGTGCGTGTGTTTTTATTTATTTATTTAGATAAAATAACTAAAAAATACTGGTTAACCAATATTAAGCAACATATAAATTGGTTATCGGCCGCAACTGGATTATTATCAGCTTATTAGAACCAAATGTACAGGTCATTTAGGCTACTCCATGACTAATCCTGCCTTTTTAGCACAGAGTCTTAAACAATTGTCTATATGATTCCATATCAAGTTATCAGGGTCAGTATGGGTTTAGGGGGGCTGCCCCAGTGTACACAAGTGGAATGAGTAGCCCTAGGGTGAGTAATGCTGTCCACCGACACATATTTATCACTGGCCACACACATCACATCTTCGTCTAACCTTTAGTATGGTAAAAAGCACAAAGTCTCAAAACCAGTTCCATTGTGTCATGACATTTACTGCCCATCTTTGAGGTCTGACTCTAAATTGTGTGAAACAATACAACTCTGTCTATATAGCTGTGAAGCTCTGAGCTAAAGGTTGAGTGTGGATTTTTTTTTTTTGTCTGGAGAAAATAGATTTTTGTTTTGAAATAACTCTCTTTTTAGCATGAAACCCCATCCCACCTACACCATAGCTTTAGTGTTAAGTTTCTTGTTCCTCAGAAACGCCAGCACTCACCACACCTAACCTGCTTCAAAAGAGATGCTCACTGAAGTTACAGCAGTGGCTCCCAGAGTTGTGGTTTGACTAGAGGTATTTCCCTGCACGTTCACCTAACATTTACATCATGTAAACACACAAACACCACATTTACCACAGTTATTTTAGACATATGTACATAGATGACTAGGTTTACATACCTTATGTCTACTCCCACAAATCTATGTGCATATATGGAAAATTATAGAAAATTCTGCATATCATTATGTGGCAGGGAACTAAGATGCATATACCCACAATAGACAGTCACATTTTATGTATTTCTTTAGATTTAAAAAGTAATGACACCCTTAGAGTATTTTATTTTTTCATCACAGTTACAATGTGAAGAAAAGATCTGGGAGTATGAAGATCAGCTAACTGTTATTGAACCTGTGTTGTTGTCAGGTGAAACCCCCTTTTTAGCCCACATATAGCTCTGCTAACGCAATCCCATATAATGAGGCATGTCTTTCAGTTCTGTTTTCTATAAAAAGCAGGTGGTAACTCCATAAGTTTTCCTATAAAGAACACTAGCTACCATTAGGTGGAAGTTTACATTTTGTGAACAAATCTGCAGGAGTCTCTCAAATTAGTAACAGATTTCCCCCCCTGACAACTAAAAGGAGCTTTTATACATTTTGGCTAGATATTCAATTAATATAAACAAGACAAAGAAACAACAGAAGAGGTTGTAGTCATATTTTTAGGGAAGAATAGGCAGGGTGTTTGAGAAGGGTGTTTTTATGTAAAAAAAAAATAAATAAAAAATAATAATAAATTGATGACATAATCCAATGATGTATTGCTGTAATACATTGTGGGTGTGTATTGGTTTGTCTGAAGCAACTAATGTTTTCAACATTTATAATAAAACATGTTTTTAAAGCTATTTTAATTATGAGAACTCTGGAAATGTCCTTATAAAACATGTTTATGTATATATGTGTGTGTGTGTGTGTATAGTGCCTTGCAGAAGTATTCAAACCCCTTCATTTTTTCACGTTTTATGTTGCAGCCTTATGTTAAACTGCATTAAATTACTTTTTTTCCACATCAATCTACACTCTAATGGCAAAGCAAAAACAGAACTGTCACAACTTTGTAAATTTATAAAAAATTAAAACTCTGAAAAGTATGTAACGTAAGTATTCAAACCCTCAACTCAGTACTTCGCTGAAGCATCTTTATAGCCTCAAGTCTTTTTTGTTTGATGTGACAAGCTTTGCTCATCATCATTTGGCAATTATCTGCCATTCTTCACCTCACCTGTTCACCTCTCAAGCTCTGTCGGGTTGGATGGGGGCAGATGCACATTTTCAGGTTTCTCCAGAAATATTTGATTGGGTTCAAGGCCAGACTGTGGCTGGGCCACTCAAGGACATTCACAGAGTGGTCTATAAGCCACTCTTGCTGTGTGTTTAGGGTCATCGTCCTGTTGGAAGGTGAACCTTCTGCCCAGTCTGAGGTTCTGAATACTCTGGACTGGGTTTTCATTAAGGCTATCTCAATATTTTGGTGCTCTGAGCTTTTCTTCTACTCTGAGGAGTCCCTCAGTCCCTGCCGCCGAAAAACAGCCCCACAGCATGAGGCTGCTACCAGCACACTTTACTTTTGGGATGGTACTCTCCAGGTGATAAGCAGAGCTTGTTTCCTTCAAACATGATGCTTGGAATTGAGGTTCATAAAGCCCAGATTGGTGGAGTGTTGCAGTGATGTTTGTCCTTCTGTAGGTTTCTCCCATCTGCATATATGGTTATGGAGCTTAACTAGAGTGACCATCAGCATCTTGGTCACCAGTCTAGACAAGGCCCTTCTCCATCAGTTGCTCAGTTTGGCCAGGAGGCCAGCTCTAGGAAGAGTTCTAGTTGTTTCAAACGTCTTCCATTATGGATAATGAAGGCTACATGATTCTGTGAACCTTCAATGCAGCAGATTTTTTTCTGAACTCTTCCCCAGATGTGTGGCTTGACGCAAACCAGTTTCTGAGCTCTACAGGCAGTTCTTTTGACCTCAGGGCTTGGTTTTTGCTCTAATATGCATTTTCAGCTGTTAGACATTTTATTAAGATGTGTGTGCCGTTCCAAATCATACCCATTCAAATGAATTTGACACAGGTTAACTTCACTCAAACTGTGGTAACATCTACAAGCAATATGAATGCTCCTGAGCTAAATTTCAACTGTCCCAGATAAGGGTTTGAATACTTATGCAATGGAATCATTTGTTTTTTATGTATAATACATTTTCAAAGATGTTAAAAACCTGTTATTTGCTTTGTCATTATGGTGTGTGAAGTGTAGATTGTTGTGGAAAAAAAGTAATTTAAAGCGGTTTAACGTAAGGCTGCAACTAACAAAACATAAAAAAATGAAGGGGTTTGAATACTTCTGCAAGACACTATATATATATATATATAAAAACATAAAGTTTTCTGTAAAGGGTAGGGTTAGGTTAAGGGTTTGTACAGTATAAAAACCATTATGCCTATGGATATCTGTTGTTTTATGTTTTTTCAATATATTGGCTACATTGGAACATTGTTGTGGAGGTTTTTTTTTCTTGCTGAAAACCATAAAGTTTTCTGTAAAGGGTAGGGTTAAGGTAAGGGTAAGTACACTATAAAAACCATTACGTTCTATGGAGAGTCCCCATAAAACATAAAAACCAACGTGTGTGTGTTAAAAAAAAATGTATACATACATATAAACATCTCTCTGCCTTGCCCCTTTGGATATTGTTCGCCGATCGTCGACCCACGCTGCTCTACGGATTGCTCTGTGTCTTGCCCCTGCCATACCTGCTTGCCATTGTTTGACGCTGCCTGTTTATTGACCATGTTTTATAACAAAGCTCAGCAAATGGATCCACACATCTCACGTCTTGTCTGCCCCGTAACAATATATAGAGAGAGAGTATTGATAATAAACTGTATTTATTCTGTTTAATATGGAAGCATATAAATGACCACAGTCCAGGGGCTTGTACCATGAAGCCAGATTAGCTGGCTAGTCAGGTAAGTTTCAGTTTAGTTTGCACCAACCCTGGGTTTTAGGTACCATGAAAGTGGCTTGGCTTTTAGCTGCGTTCATTGCCATAGTAACTTACACTCCATGGCAGGTTATGTTCTGAGTTAGAGATCTCAAACTGAAATTGGACCAATCAGATGTGAGCAAAGTGACACATGTCTGACACACACAAAAAAAGTCACTCCCACAGTTTCTCTTGCTCCAAATTAAAGGTCACTAGTACTAAAAAAAAATAAAAATGGTCTGGCTTTATTCATAGTTATTTTATATGATTTATATTATTATTAATCCATTACACACAAGCAATTTTAGTTTAACAGTTATAATCATTTATTTTAAATGTTACAGGTCGCATGTAATATAAATAAGCTGTAGAATCAATAACGCTTTAAATATGACTACGTGACCTTACATGTTCAAGTCTCTATCGCTGTATATTTCCAACGATATAAATTAACTTAAGTTTCACTTGTGACTGCACTGATAAAGCAAGATAATTTGTTCTATTTGTCCTCTTTCATGAACAAGTACTTTTTTTCATTGTAAATGCATTTAAATTCATCATGTTCTTCAGTCTCTTAACCCTTAGCAAAATGTTTAACCTTTAACCAAGGCTTGTGATTGGCTGTTCGTCAGGGATGTCACACATTCACGTGCTCTACAAACTCAGGATCAAAGCCTGAGTTGACAAAGAAAATTGATGATCAGCCTCATGGTACCAACAAAGCTGGATTGGAGGGGTTTGCTTTTGTCAACTTGAAACTAATCCTGTAACTCTGAATTTCTTTATCTACCATCATGGTACAGGCCCCAGATGTTTGAAGAAAGTTCTGGCCTCACACCTGCCAGATTCAAGGTTCAGTTTCTAAGTAGTTTATTACTGACCTCTAGTGGTTGATCAGGAGCAAAGTGTGCATAAGATTTATTGCTACAAGTATATTTCAGTTCACTTAAGTGTACACTCATGACATTATTTTTGTATATTTTTTTATATTTTAGTCATGCTTTTAACTTTTGCTTTATTTGTATTTTTTATTTTTTAATTTCATTATTTGTGCTGCTTATATAGGAAACCAGTAATGTGACGCTACAGCAAGGTCATGAATCATCAAAACATGCATCACCAAAAATGGACAAAGGTCTACACAACTGGTCTAGAACCAGATCTGCCAGACTGTTGCACTGTAAGTAAATCATAATCCTGAATAGGCAACAGGCTGTTGTTCTAAGGCTGAGTGTGTTTTATGGTTGACAATTCCTTTTTTGTTAACACCATTGTTTTGGGGCAGAAGGAATTTTTCCATATCAGTTACTGATGTGTGTAGTATTACAGACAATGGCAATAGTTTGTTTTTCATTTGTTTGTTTAAAAAAAAGTGTCTTATTTTTCATGCACATTTAGGTGCAACAGTGTTAATTTTGTGTTATTTGTATACTGTTATTACTTTTAAATATTTTGAATTAGCTTTTATTTTTAAATTGACATTTTTCACGTTTGTTTTAGTAATTGCATGTTTTTTTTCATTTTATTATTATTATTATTTTTAAACATTTCTGTTTAGCTTAAGTTTATTTTTATATCGGTTTTAGTTTTAATTTTAATGTTTTAATTTTAGTACTTTAACTTCAGCTTATTTTAGTTAGTTGCAAGGAAATATTTTTTTTGTTTTAAGTTTTTCATCTAATATTTACATTTATTTCAGTTAACAAATTTGAAAGATTTTTAATGTTTTTGGTTAACAACATTATAATACTTATTTATTTTTTTGCTTTCATAATAAATAGCTTTTTATTTTTCTGTTTAATGATGTCATAGGTTTACTAGTAGGGTTACTTTTCAGTAAAATTCCAAAATACTTTTCCTAAAATCTCTTACAAGCTTGTACATCTAAAAAATGGTAGTTTTACCCAGTTATCAACTCACTAAGTTTAAGTAGGCTAATAGACAAGTCATCAGAAGTCATCCAGCTGGTTCAAAATGCAGCAGCTAGAGTTCTTACTAGAACCAGGAAGTACGACCATATTAGCCCAGTTCTGTCAACACTGCACTTGCTCCCCATTAAACATCGTATACATTTTAAAATCTTGCCAATTACCTATAAACCCCTGAATGGTTTAGCACCTCAGTATTTGATTGAGCTCCTATCGCACTATAGTTCTTCACATCCGCTGCAATCTCAAAACTGGCCATTTGATAATACCTAGAATATCAAAATCAACTGCGGGTGGCAGATCCTTTTCCTATTATAAGCGCCCAAACTCTAGAACAGTCTACCTAATACTGTTCGGGAGGCAGACACACTCTGTCAGTTTAAATCTAGATTACAGACCCATTTCTTTAACCTGGCGTACACATAATACACTATCGCATTTCTATAATTCAAATCTGTTAAAGGATTGTTAGGCTGCATTAATTAGGTCAGCCAGAACCAGGAACACTTCCAATAACACCCGATGTACTTGTTACATCATTAGAAGAATGGCATCTACGCTAATATTAGTCTGTTTCATTCTTATTCCGTGGTAACCGTAGCCACCCAGATCCAGGCAGTATCCAGATCAGATGGTCACTGCAGTCACCCGGATCCAGTATGTATCCATATCAGATGGTGGATCAGCACCTAGAGATGACCTCTACAGCCCTGAATGTCAGCAGAGACCACGACAACTAGATACGCCCCAGAGACTGATCCCCTCCAGAAGACCTTGTCACCTAAATGGCCATTGGGACAAGACCACAGGAAGCAGATGAGTCCTCTGCGCAATCTGACTCTGCTGCAGCCTAGATTTAAAATGCTGGTTTTGTCTGGCCAGAGGAGAAAGACACACTATTTCGACACACTGTTTCCCCGCTTAATACTGTAAAGCTGCTTTGACACAATTTGCATTATACAAAGCGCTATATAAATAATGGTGATCAGAAAGAGGCTTTATAACTCATTCAGTCAAAGTGCAAATCTGAAGCAATCAGAATTATTCAGCACTGCATGAGAGAACCTTTTGTACTGTGGCTTTAACAAAAATGTACTAAGTGGATTGAGCAACCCTCTTCACTGGATTCTAAAGGAATGTTTTCAACATGTCAAGATGTGACTTTCATATGTCATGAAACTGCTTTATAAGTGGTATCAGTTTGTTAACATTATGTACAAGTTTAAAACTGCATGTACACACCAAAATTTTCAGCACCATGGATAGAGGATTGATTTGGATCTTCTTTATCTTCATCATGACCTTGGAACTTTCTGGATCTATTTTGTCATTTTTCTGCATTGTTTTATTTGGATTATGGCAATTTATCCCTATTGCATTTCAAGTTTATGTTAAGTCAAGTCAAGTCACCATTATTTATATAGCACTTTATACAATACAGATTGTGTCAAAGCAACTTTACAATGTTGAACAGGAACATAGTGTGTCGATAATGCAGGAGGACAATAGTAAACAGTCAAATTTCCAGTTAAAGTCAGTTCATTGTTGATTTAGTGATGTCACCATTCAGCTCAGTTCAGTTCTTTTTAAATAATGTCTGTGCAATCAAGTTGACAATATTACCAAAAATGAACTGTCCCCAACTAAGTAAGCTAAAGGTGACCGTGGCAAGGAACCAAAACTCAAAATCTCATCCGGACAGAAAGTGTACAGTAATGAGGAGATTAATATGTATATGTATAATATGTATATAATATAATATATTTTCCAGTTGTTCTTTAAAATTCCTGTAATAACATTCAACACTTATTGAATGTTATACAGCATGGACAAAATATTTAGGTTGGATCCCTCTCTCGACGCTGAGAAGGCTTTTGACAGGATAGAGTGGCCCGATCTTTTCTGGGTTTTAGACAGAGACCTCTGTTAAGTGTAAAATGGAAGGCTGTACATTTTTTCATTGTATTTTTGACTGTTCTTAAGGCATTCTGGTTGGATGTTGTTCAAGAAATTAATAACATATTGGTAATCTCTCTGGACCTTGACCCACTGGTCTTTATTTTAGGGATTCTTTCATATAACACCTGGAGCTCTTCTTAGATCTAGCTGCTCAAAATGTTATTTACTGGCAGATGCTTCATACTACAGCAGTGAATTTTTGAAAAACCATCAACAAAGACACAGTGGACTCAGTTTGAGTTGGACGTTGAAGAACGGACTATGTGGCATTATATGGGCCGAATTGAGATGAACATATTACTGGGTGCCTCGAACTGTCATATTTTTCTTTTTTAATTTATTCATTACTACTATTATCATTACTATTTTTTGTCTTTTCCTGGCAATTGCTTTGCTCTCGACTGTGGCAGTATAATTGTTTTACTGCAACGCCTCTGAAGACGACTGTTATTAATGTATGATTTGTTGTTGCTCTTCTTGCAAATAATGGGAAAAAAGGAACTAAAACTCCATTAGTGACTGAAATGGAGAAAAATAAACCTTGAGAGAAACCAGGCCAGGGGGGCCAGTTCTCCTCTGGCCAGGCAAACCCAGTATGGTGTGGTTTAATTCCAGGCTGCAACACTAGTCAGATTGAGCAGAGTACTTGTCTGATATTACCTGTCTGATATTACGTGTCATTAATTACAATCTGCAACATTCTTCATTGCATTTTTTTTGTTTTTTGCATTTTATTTCACTCATCACATTTTTTGAAACATTTTGATTATCTGTGCAGCTGAAACAGGAAAACAGTATGAAGTCACAGACTTCAGCATGAAGTCATTGACTGACCCAAACCCATTTACATTTACATTTATGCAGAGGCTTTTATCCAAAGCGACTTACATTGCATTCAAGTTACAGTTTTACATTTTTATCAGCTCTTGCTTTCGCCATGCTCTACTATTTGAGCTACAGAAAAACCCATAAACAAAAAGACCACCAACAGGGAATCAAAGACAGAAAATAAATATTCAGACTGGTGCTCTAGTTGGAAGCGATAGTCGTGTCAATCCAGGAGCGCAGCTGGGAGATGCGGGCATAGACTGCAGGGAATCGGGCGTCACAAGTGCTTCTTTCCCAAGACACAGAGCCCACCAGAGTCCAGACTCCTGAACACTCACACACCAGAGGACCACCAGAATCACTCTGTGGAAAACACACATTTGAGATTGAACAACAGCAACATTGATATGGAAATGTATTTCTTCTTGATCTGTCTTCATATACCTGGCAAGATGAGGATCCGAAGGCTCCAGCACAGATCATGGCATCAGTGATTCTGCTCTGACCCCAGATCTGCCTGCACACAGCAGGATCTATGATGGGTACACCTGTTTGCTGCAGGATCTGAGGGCTCGCTAAAAAAAGAGAAGAAATCATGATACATTGCATTGCACAGTAAACAGATGTGTTGTTATCCTCTCGGTATATTTTTGTTCTACAGGTAACTTACATGTGGTGGCAGTTTGGCCCCAGCCAGTGGTGAAGCAGCGGGTTCCAGGCAGGATGTTGATGTTTGATGGAGCCAGACATACAGGAGAGATACGAGGAGTAAATGTGACTGGAGACGACAGTTTCAGCAGAGCAATGTCATTGTTGAAGGTCGCCCTATTGTAGAGCGGATGGGTGATGACCTGCACATACAGGAAAAAAAAACAAACAAAAAAAAAACGGATGATCAGTTATTAGTGAAAGCTGACTTTATAGGAAGTAAACAAAGATGTAAGCATTTCCTTACACCCTGTGTTTTTCAGAATGTGGTTTGGATGTTTTTTTTCCTGTACTGAATTTTATATTTGTAAAAAATGTATTCATTTTGTTGTTAAATGTTAGCTTATTTTGGCAGGTTTTAGGAATACAATAGTGTACATTATATACCTCAAAACTTAGATTAGAAAGAGACATGTTGACTGATATTTTTACCAATTTGCACACTTTTCAACTGTAATATTGAGTTAACTGATTAAAAATACACAACTGTTTAACCTTTTAAATGATGGCCGTTCAATCACACCTTTGCTTAAATTACAGGACATACTACTACTACTAAAATATTTATAAGGAATATGATATTGTAGTGTAATGATGACTTGGTTATTATATTTAAAAAAAAACAGTAATAAAACATCAATTAAAAATGATTTCCAACTGTATTCCATATGTAATTGATATTGGCCAGAACAAAAGCAATTTCAATTGGTCTCTTTTTTTCAATTTCAATATCTCTGATCCACTGAGATCATGAAACATTTTTACCTTAGAAACTAGTTGGATCTGGATGGGTTCATCATTGGATTCACGATCATGTTCTCCAAGAATGACACGGTGAGAGCCGACCCTAAAAAGAGAGATAAAGATAATATGAACAGATAAAAGACTGAAATAAAGCAGACAGAGCATCTATTAACCACTTTTGTATATGTGATGTTTGTCAGATTGAAGACTCTTACACGACAGCGCACTGGGCAGCAGTGAGAACCCAGTTCTGGTTGATCAGGGATCCTCCGCAGAAGTGGAAACCATTGGGGAGCTGTTTCAAAGGTAAAAGCACCGAAAACATGACATTTACTCTTTAAACAAAAGCCGAAAAATGTGTGTTTGAAAAACAGATGAGTTACCTGGAGAGAGACCTGCCAGGGCCAAGAACCAGAGATGGCATTCTGTCCATTCACAATCCTGCTGCCGATCGTTTGTGGTTTAATCGCAGGCACTCCACAACCTGTTATTACAGAACATAACACATTTATCATGAGACAAGAATGAGGGGGAAGCTCTTAATTTAGTTTTTGCATTTTCTATATTTGCCTATCATTATTCTTGCAAACTAAAGGAGTCACTTACCCAGAGCAGAGGCCACCAGGGCAAGGCAGGTGATGGAGAAGATGGTGAAGGTCATGATATAGATGAGTGTGTGATGTATCTCACTGATATATCTGTAGGTGCTCTCTCTTGCTTTTATATCATTTACGGCAGCTGAGCAATCTGGGATGTGATGGAGGTCCATCTGACCTCATAGCTGAGGAATGTTTAGACAGTTTGCATCTTCATTGTTCAGAGCTGATGTTTTATGTGCAAAGATGATGAATTCTCCTGTCTGTTTCCTTGAGAAGCATCATGATTTCACATCTCTCTTAGTATGTTATGAAGTGTTTTGGATTAGAAGTTGTTTTTGCTGTTGCTGTGTTGAAATTTCATTCAGTATATCATGGAAAGTGCTTCCTTAGGTGTTTCTGCTATACTTAAAAGAACTGTAAAAGAACTTCTTTCCCAATAAGTCTGTGACATTAGCTAATCACGTATTCAACGTATTCAACCTCTTCAGTGAGACTGAAGAGGAAGGGACTTAATCTGTGGGATTGTGTCAATATGATTATATCAGTTATGAGAGCTGGGCTAAAGTAAAACTTAGTACTAATATCAATTTCTTTAACACCACTTTAGATAACATTCAGGACAATAAACTGGTCAAACAAGTTCTTCAAAGGTATCCACAGAGAGAAAGTTGCACTTACATTTTTTACATTATTTTCTAGAAAGCATCATAATACAGTAAACTGCTTTTCTTTACTGATGCAAATAAAGGTAATGCTTGTTACACAGTACTGACACAATTTATTTATTAGGTTGTTTTTTTCTAATTAATTTTTGTTTCTTTGTTTGTTGGTAATCAAAGATAAAATAAACACTCTATCCATTGGTTATGCATGTTATATTTGTGTGTGGAAGATAAAGCTAGTTTGCCTTTACTCTACAAAAGCTTGGTCTTCAGTTTTGTAACATTTCAAATTTGTAAAAATTATTGTAATTCATAAAATGCTAGCCAGCTTTATTTTATTTGAATCATGTTTACATGGTATGTCTACAGTATAAAGTAATAGGTTCAGTTTTTCACAATTCCGAAAGGGCTTTTCCCCCCTCAAACTTCCTCATACAACAAGACAATACAATCTTAAGTACTTTACATAACCTCTGAGAAACCTGTGAAAACCCCTCTTTCATTGTTTCATTCATGCACACTTCTGAGCAAACAGAGCAAAACAAATATTTTTGAAGCTCTTAATCAACTGAACAAATGTTTCACAAAATGATTCACTGTTTCGAAGTGCCCGAAACCACATTCTGGCAGCACCTGCTGGACAAAATATTGTAAATGCAATGAAACTTCAACCCAAACTTTTTACAAACCGAATGCAAATGTTTTCATGAAAGTGTAATCTATTAAATGTAGTCTACAAATAATTAAATGCCATAAAATATCAAGGTTTTTTAAAATGTGTGTTTTATTTATTTGCAGTTCTTGTTTTGTGTGTTATTTTGCAGGGTTGAGCAAACTAGGTCAATTAGAAGCAATTACGTATCATGCTTCTTTTTGTATTATGCACGCATAAGTATTAAAATGCATTAATAAAAATGAAGCTACACTACAAAATGGTTAAATTCATTTATGGGTTCGCCAGATCAACACCATCCAGTGGAGAACATTTAGAATTTTGAAAAGTTTCACAACAGTATGACGCAACCAAGCCTCCTTTGTTGATAGAAGCTCTGAACCACTGATTCAAAACAAATTATTCCTAAATGTTCCGAATCTCCATGGAGTATTTTTCAAATGCGCCCATCACTAACAAAAGTACAGCTAAATCTGTAAGCAATCAGAATTATTTAATACTATATGTGTACAATACAATACAATATGTGAAACCTTCTTCTTCCTCATTTTTTTCAGACTTGTCTTGTTAGATTGCTTGGATTTTGCTGAGAACATCGATACCAATTGTACCATAATCTCCTGAACTTGCTGTCCACCAATTTGAATTATGTTAAACTTCTACTTTTTCGAACTCCTCCTAGAGCGTTGGTCCAATTTTTACCTAATTTGACCCAAATCATCTTCAGACCATGCTGGCAAAGAGTTATGGATTTTGTGTCATTAACCGTTTTTGTATACCACATCAACAAATTTGATGGCATGATGCCAAATTGACTCTGAGGCTGTGTCTCTGCAATGCTTTGCCATATTGACACCAAACTTATGCCGAGTTTACACTGCATGATTTTCAAAGTCGTCTGATCACTGTTGTTTTCATACTGCACGACTGTCTGGGGTAGCATTCAGTTGCTGCTGTGTTCACATTGCATTATGGATCAGTGACAGGAGGTTACACACTGCATGACTTTACAATGGGAAGAACCGCTGACAACTCTGTCTGGTCTGCAAACTGCGTTTCACAACCAAACACACCCAAGAAGTGATAAGGAAATAACGTAAGATTGTGTGAGAAATGTTATTAAAATGGGTAGCCTGCAAGAAGTTTGGCTATACAAATGGTCTGTGCACTGATTGCAGCGAAAGGGTGAAAATTAGACTGAGAAGGAGCCTTTCTCTGAAACAAAGCCATGCTTGCTGATATTGTGGTCTATAATTCAAGTTTATTTGTGTAGCTCCTTTCACGATACAAATCGTTGCAAAGTAGCTTTACAGAAAATGTAAGTTTCTACATTGTTTAGTTGTAGCTTATCAGTGGTGACTGTGTCAAATTGATGTCCATATGGCAGAAATATACAGTAAAAATCATGCAGTTAGTTAATGACATCAAACAGATGATGAACACTATTAACAGCAATAACAGCAATTTTGTGATCAAACTTAAAGCACAATTTGGTAGTTTTGTATGTTGGTTCAGGGTTGGCATCATCTGAGGTCCTCTGAGGGGTTGTCATCATCTCTTCTCAGGTATTCAGTCATCTCAGAATTTTGTAAGGGCTGGATCCAGACTGAAGCTTGTGCAATTCTTAGTTACCTCAGGATGCCCATCCCATGCCAGAAACAGAGAAGCAAATAGAGACAAAATTAGCATAGCTGCTGTTCCAACCAAGCAAATGAAGCAAAATAACGATAATGTGCATTTGATCAGATATACTCTGCCCTCCAAAAGTTTGGAAACACCCCTGGCAAAGTGTGGTTTTGGACGATATCAGCATAAATCCTTATCATTTTTTGGTGCAAATACTGTACA
>JAFVLL020006735.1:0-15002 GCA_021397915.2 Tor tambroides
GGTTGGCATCCTCTGAGGTCCTCTGAGGGGTTGGCATCATCTCTTCTCAGGTGTTTGGTCATCTCAGATCATTTAAGGGTTGGATCCAGACTGAATAAGTGTTGAAACCAACTCTGTGAGAGTTAATTCAACACTGGACTTTTTGCTGTGTACCCAATTTCTTCCTTCCAGTCAACTTTGCATTTAATATGCTTTGATACAGCACTCTGTGAACAGCCACCCCTTTCAGTAATGACCTTCTGTGACTTATCCTCTTGGTGGAGGGTGTCAGTGATTGTCTTCTGGACCACTGCCAAGTAAGCAGTCTTCCCCATTATTGTGGTTTCAAAGAACAAGAGATACCCGGAATTTATACTGTAGGGATGGTCAATTAATGAAACTCAAATATAAATATTCTAATATTGTGAGATACTGGATTTTTGATTTTCAAGAGCTGTAAGCTCTAATCATCAAAATTAAAACAAAAAAACTTTTTCACTTTTTTAAATGTTAGAAGAAAAAATGAACTTTTTCACGATATTCAAATATTCAAATTTTTTGAGATGCACCTGTGTATATATATATATATATATATATATAATTTTAATAAGTATTTTAAAAATACTTTATCTAAAAATACTTTCCAACACATAATTAATTTAGGCTTCAAAATTAAATCTGAAGGGCAAGGCATGTCAGAGAGAGACAGATGCCTAGCAATAAATCATCTCAGTGAAAGGAAGGAAATAATATTCTTCTGTTCCTTTACATGGCTGACAAATTGTTGCTAGGTGACTCTAGACATTGTTAATAGAGCTAAAGCTGATCCATCCGGCGTAATCATATTGAACTGCACTAATCAACCCAATAGCTCCATCTGCTGTGCCTGTTACTTGCAGCACCATCTGTTCCATGGCTCATTGTATTAAGCCCTTTAACTTAGCATGGTGGCAAACTGGCAATAAACCTGCCATAAGACTGACCGCTGGGCAGGCAGCAAAGACAAAGCAAAGATTGTCTCATTTGATTCACAAAACAATAGTGGACAAGAAGTAAAAATACCATAGTAATGTTATATTTGAAAGTTATTTTGCTGTAAGCATCACTATTATTATTACTCATAGTCATACTTAAGGTTAATCATATTATTTTAAAAAATGTTTATTAAAAAACTCTAGCAAACCACCTAGAAACGCCAGTCGCAACCAACTAGAATACCCCAGCAACTACATAACAACGTGCTAACTGTAGACCAAGGTTTTATATGTGACCCTGGACCACAAAACCAGTCATAAGTGTCAATTTTTCAAAATTGAGATTTATACACCATCTGAAAACTGAATAAAGCTTTCCATTGATGTATGGTTTATTAGGATTGGACAATATTTGGCCGATATACAACTGCTTGAAAATCTGGAATCTGAGGGTGCAAAAAAATCAAAATACTGAGAAAATCGCCTTTAAAGTTGTCCAAATGAAGTTCTTAGCAATGCATATTACTAATCATATTACCATATTACTATAAAGTTTTGATATATTTACGGTAGGAAATTTACAAAATATCTTCATGGAACATGATCTTTACTTAATATCCTAATGATTTTTGGCATAAAAGAAAAATCAATCATTTTGACCCATACAATGTATTTTTGGCTATTGCTACAAATATACCCCAGCGACTTAAGACTGGTTTTGTAGTCCAGGGTCACATAGTGTAGTATTAGAACAGATTCAGATATCAAGTCATCAGAGATTTGTTTTATTCTGACCTTATTTTCCCCATCCTTATGCTTGGCTGCACTACTGAAGAACCTGGATGTCAGCTCAAGCTGTGGGGTGAAGTTCATTCTCTGAGGATGTTTGAGATCTTCTAGCGGTTTGTATCGGAGAGTTGAGATTTGTTCCATAGCAGGAGGAAGGATGCTACTTTTACTTGTGGGCCCATCGCTGTCCCTCTCCACCAAGCATTCAATGCTGTTGGGACGAGCCTTTAAGCCAATGGAAGGTCTGCGTTGACTGGTTCTCTGTTTAGGTGGCAAGTTAGAATGCATACTAAGAGGAAGAGGCGTAAAAGCTGAACTGTCTGCCTTGGCTGAGACACCTGATTGAGTCGCAGGTTGAGCAGCTCCTGCTAGCGGTTCAGACAGAAGGCACCTGCACTCCGGTTTGAGAAGTGCGCTGTTTCTGTGCTGGGAATAATGTGGTGGGTTGGAAATGTTTGGAGACGTGAAGCTCCACTGGCCATTGAGACTGTCTCTATCCTCCGGTGAAGCATTTCCGATCCCACTGTCGCTGCCACTGCCATTGTTACGTACATTTTGTGGTTCTTCTTCAGGATTTTCGCTGTCAATTTTCAGTCTCAGCTTTTCAATATAGTCCCCCATGTCGGTATATAGGACGGACACGAAGTGAGAAATCGAGTGTGGAGTTTGAGGAAACTCCAAACAGCCTTGAGCGTCTGGATCTGGAGTGCATGGAATCCCAAAGTGCCCTGTGATGCTTTGGTGCTCCTTGTGTTCATAAAGCTCTGGATCTATGAAAAAAACATGACATAACGTCTTCAGGGTGCTTGCCTGCATCCCAGCATTGGTCGTATCAACCGAGACAAGGCCAAAGAACCTGCTGTCCTCTGTGCAAATGACACAAAGCGCAAGGTTCTCCGCTGGGTAAGATGCTAGAATGTCATCTCGGTCATCACAAAGCTGAATGCAGTTGCATTTGACCCTCATCATGACCAGAGAATGGGTCTTCTGCTCAATACCAATCTGACTAATGCATTCACGGATGGCTTGCAATGCCTCCTCCTCAGATTGTGACGTTACTAGCTCCAGTTCCATTGAGTTGATGTATCCCACAATCATTGCAACGTTCAGGATGCTGGAGTCAGATACACAGTCATTCTGACTTTGAAGTTCTGAAAACACAGAATCCTCACTTACGACTCGAGACGTGTCATCCTGTGAAAGACTATCGGCCTGGCTTTTTGATCTACGCTGCTGCAACCAATAAGACATATCTGGTTCAGACAAAGGTCTTTGTTTTTTCTGCTTCTCTTGATGGGCCGTCATGCTCCCCTGATCGGAGATCTCAAAGACAGTATCAAAACTTCCAACCGACTGAGGCATCGGCTCCCTCATGTCTGTACTGTTGGGGAAAGGATCCTTTCTTCCAGGATTGAGCCATGGCAGTTTACTCTTACTCAGTTCCTCATCACTGGAGAAGGAGGTCATGGGTGGCCTCTCACCTGATGTGACCAGTAAACATAGTGATCGTGATGACGTACCAATCAGCTTCACCACAACTTCATGCGACGCCTCAGACACATCTGTATTGTTCACACGCAAGATGCGGTCCCCAGGCCGCAGTCCGACACTGTACGCCGGACTCCCTTTTATTATTCCCCGCAGGATACAAGGTGCTTGTCCGGCAATGGTGAATCCGTAGCCAGCTCTGCCACGCTCCATCTCCACCCTGCGGACCGCTGGGCTGGGGGGACGATCCGAATGCCTCATAGTCGACTCAGCTGGCTTCAGAACTCTCATTTTGGTGTTGCACTTTGTTCTGGTAAAATAGTTTCATTCAGATACAGTTCCAACCGTGAACAATCATCTTGCTGCACTTCTAAGGATCAGACCTGAGGGGAGTAAAATGACTAAGGTTAGAATATGAGACATTTCATTTGTTTAAATAGTTATTAAGAACCCAAATATATGTCAAGTCATTTTTATTTCTATAGCGCTTTATACAATATAATATAACAGACTGTGCCAAAGCAGCTTCACAGAGAAATACAAAAAAAAAACAAACAAAAAAAACACTCAATTATAACATGTAAAATGATAATAGAGAAATAAACCTTGCCACACACACACATACCGAATTTTAAACAGGTGGCCTGCAGGGAGACTATTTTTTAACCCCACCCGTATTTCTATTATTTGTAGGACAAACTGTAAAGAGTTCATTTTTACATAACGACAAATGCATAAATCTGATGAGAAACCCTTGACCATACTGATCATCTTTTAAAAACTATTACGACATGTATATAAAATGTATTCCGTTTTATTTAATATATACAGTTTCTTCATTTTATTTTATGCAGTGTTCTAACCTCATATACCTATATACAGATATATGTGATGTTTATTTATAATCGTTTACGTATTTGTAAACATATATTTACATATATAATATTATTTTAATATATAAGCAATATTAAAACATAATATGTTATAAACATTTTTAGGAACTGTATTTTGTATTTTTAAAAATTCACAACACAGAACTAAGTGAAAAACTTCAACATGTTGTGAAAAATTGTGAAATAAAGATAAATGAAATAGCTTTAATCACAAATAAACTGACTAATAATCTTCAAATAAACTGACAAAATGATAAACGTGAATGGTCTTTTTAAAAAAGGAAAAGACAGATACAAAACGTTTTGCTCTGAGAGCTCTCATGTCACATGCCAAACAATTTTCATTCACAGTATACGTAAACTTGCGTTCCAAACGCACTTCTTTCACTTAAAGTTCACGTATTTATTAACAACAAATGTATACAACGCGCGCTTACCTGCACTCTTTTCAATTCCAAAGTTTTTCTTCGTTTATTTCGGAACTCCCTTCGCGCGACGGACTTAAACCACTGCCATTCACTATTGTTGGGAATACAAAGCGTCATTCTCTTGTCACTATGGCACCGTAACATTTGCAAACTGATATCAGCTCTCTCATTGGTCGACAGACGTGTCAATCATGTTCTATATTCAAATATATGCGGTGCTCTCATTGGCAGTTGGAAAAACCATGCTGTTTTTACTATTACTATTACTATATATAAGTTTACTATTTATTAATACTGATGCTTGTGACTTAGTGTACTTAATAGTAGACGATTATTTCGACTATAGGAATTAACGTACATGTATTAAATAGCATGCACTGACACATTAAGTATTTAAAACAGCAGTAGCTACTACATGTAAACTGTGGCAAGATTACAAACGACTTCTTAAAGTTGCATTCATCTTTCTGAAATACAGTAATTTTATATACATACATATATATATATATATACATATATATATATATATATATATGTAAGTGTAAAATACAAGTTTCCAGTTGCAGTGCATTTTTTAAAATGTTGGTTCCTATTCAAGACACAACACCCAGGTCACTGAGCACCAACTTCTTTCTTCTTATCAACTGATAGCTTTGAAGCCCTGTTCACAAAGGAGAGAGGTGTTGAAATTCATATTTGTACCCCGTTTGTTGCTATTAATTACCATGTGCACATTTTAAGGCACAGTAGAAAGGATTAACTATCTTCCCTGCACATTAAGAAGAATTAAGGAGCATGTGGTGGTGCATTAACCATTATAATGTTTGGGTGCAAGTCAGGTTCAATCTATCTAGCCACTTTTGGGAGTCTTTAAGTTTAAGTGACAAATAAAGATAGTCTGAGATGATAAAAAGGAGATTTTAAAAAATCCAGTTTTAAACATATGTGCCAAGTTCTTAAAAATGTACTCTTTATGTAAAAATACTGCAGAAATAGTACAGTTAGTAAGGCATAGCATGCTATTTTGAGTTCAATCAATGCTATTTTGACTTTAATTTAGCAGACAACTGATTCCAATAAGTAATATATATATATATATATATATATATATATATAAAAATACTTTTTTTATTTTATGTCATTAAAATTTCACATTTTAATGACATTTTTTTTCTCTTTTACAATATTTGGACAGTTGGACCACCTAAACATTTTCGACACCTCACTTAAATAACAAAATGACTTTTAATTCAGAAATTCACAAAGGGGTGTATTATACTCATTTTATGCAAACTGCATTTTTTCTATTTTTGTATATTTTAACAGATCTAAGCTAAATATGAGTGTCATATAAACTGCTACCAAAACAACTGCATTTTGTAACATTATATTTTGCTAAATTGTGCTATGCTATAACAGTGTAATGGTAACAATGAACTGTAATGCTATTAAACAAAACTAAGATTGTCCTCTGCCATTTTGAATCCTTGTCAGTCTAATCCAATTTACATTATGACCAACCATTTGATGTTAACTGTCTGACCTGAACTTCTGACCTTCTAGAGTTTTCTTGAACACGGTATCCCTTTTAAAGTATGCCTTAGAGGAAATCTGAAATCTTTTAGATATCAGTTACATTAAGTAATTAGCCAGGAATCTAAGACTCTCAGCAACTAACACAGCAACTTAGAAATCAAATGAATCAGATTTCATAAACAACACATTTTGTGTCACATAACAATCACCTACTTTTAACTTTTGAGAACTACATTTTGATTCAGATTCAGTTTGAATCAGATGTGGATAAATAGTGATTTCTTCTAAATTTTCTTGTGTAGGTTACATCTGTCAACATTTTTGAATAACATATTTATTGTAGACTAAACAGTGCCTAAACAGGTCTAAAATGTATAGCTAACTAGTTGGTTATAGCATTTATACTTAGATAGCATATAGCAACACTTCCTCAGCAAAGACAAAAAGGTCCTTATCCCCTATCTGAGGTCACTGTCACTCAGTTGTAGGTGTTCCTAAACTCTTTGAGACTGGCGGGTTGGGCCAAGAAGGGGCAGACGAGGCAGGAATCATCTTCTCCAGGAGGTTCATCATTCGCTCCTGAAGCTGGAGGCTCTGCACCTGCAGGAAGTTCTGCTGATGCATAACCCGGCGAACTTCGTGACATGCCTCTTCAACGGCGCGGCTTATCCTGCGTTGCTCCTGCAGCATTGCATCCAGGACACGCAGCTTCTTTCGCCGCAGTGACACATGTGAAAGCCTCCGCCTCTTATGTGGCTGTGACCTGCAGATGGACAGCCATGCATTTAAAATTCCATAATTATGATTCTGAAACGGATCTGTGATCAGATCGAACATGTTACCTGGTCTCAAAAGAACTCTCAGAGTTCTCTGTTAGGCATTCCTCCTCGTCATTGATTTCTCTCTCCTCTGAGGAACCAGTGTACTCGGGTAGAAACCCACTTGGCGGAGCTGATTGGGGCACAGAGGTCTCGAGCTGAGAAGTGGAGGGGCCAGACGTCGAGAGGTTCGGTGGGCTCATATGGGCATGATCTGGTACCTTTGACAAGATCCTTTCAATAGATTTGTAGTACGGCCAATCAGGTATAGCATTGCTTCCATTTGCTGTGTACTTCAGCTTCCTGTTAGAAAAAGATAACCTACTGTTAAAGTATTTTTTGCACACTAAGTACTACTTCATATTGTCTCATGTTGTTGTGTAAAAAGTGTATTAGCTGAAGAGAACGGATCAGAAATGTTAGATTCAGGTCATTACCACACTAACCTGATCTAAAAAAAAAATATTATATTGTGATATTAGGGAAATTATGAGGGAATTTATTAAAATGTAACCATTAAAAGCAATATTCTGCAGTTGTAAACACTTACTCATAGTTGTTTAGTGTACTGCAATAGCTAAAATCGGCACAAAAAGGCCAGTAATAAAATATACGAGAGTGCTTCGTATATCTATGGAGCCTGCAACATAGACCACAAAAACTAAAACGTGTATAATCTTACTATCACTCCTTTGTGCACTGTTTACTTGGCTATATTTTATAGCCTAGTGTTTATTATGAATATTAGTACACCCAGCTGCACCCAAAACCTTACCCACCGCAACATTTGTGTTTACTACGATGTGACAAGGTGATTTAGATTTGATTCACGTCGTTTTTATGTTGTCTTGGTTCTCTAGAGGATTGTTTTTACGTATTCGCGGTCTTTTTTTGTTGCTATTTGAATCGATATGCAGACCTTGCATTGTCAAACTGGTACGCTGTTTTGTTTTAGGATGGTTTCGACTGCATTGTTGTCCTTCAAGCGCTTCTACATCACATATATTTCATTGTTTTCTGAAACCGAAAGCATGCTTGTTGCGGTCACTGCGCCTGACGTAAATTTCGTCATCAGCACACACAGTCCGCTGCTGCCCGCGTGCAGTGCAGCCCGATTTTCAGCGCAGATCAGTACGCGAACAACAGTAGTAAGACAGTAAAACACTAGCAGTTAGTGCGCATGCGCAGATCGCGCATTTATCCGAACTCTCAGCCAATGTGGTAGGTTTTGAAAGACTTGCGCACTCAAGTGTGCACAAAGCTGAGCGAAACGAAGTATACCTGGGCATTTATCTTAATTTAATATACCTGCAGTTTACGAAGTAGTAAGAGTAGATACTTGTGCAGTGATAAACAGATTATTTTAAAGTCTTGGGCCCTCAAGTTGAAAGACAGACAGATAGATAGATAGATAGATAGATAGATAGATAGATAGATAGATAGACAGACAGACAGACAGATAGATAGATAGATAGATAGATAGATAGATAGATAGTGTGGTATGTACTTGCCTGAATTGGAAAGTCATGTTGGTGATCTTCATCTTAATCTCCTCCCTGTGTCGCTGTTCGCCAGTTAATTCGTAAAGTTGCTTAGCCATTGTCTCGTAGATCTTAGCATTGCGCTTAGCCTTCTTTAGCTCTGTCACATACTCTTCCCAAATGTACACAAGAGCTTTCATCTGAGATCAGGTGATTCAGGAAGGCCTCCTGTGCTTCTCATTCGAGCCCGGCACAGTGTAACTAAAGCAGAGGTCCTCAGAGGCCATTTTAAGAACAGATTATGCACCTTTCGTTCAGGTTTATGATTTAAGCTCGGTTCTTTCTCAGTGCAGTCTGTTTTCCTGGCCTTACTTTGCTTTCTCAAGCGTGTGCTTGTGTGTGCGAACAGAGCCTCTTATACCTTCCCCCATGCTTAGTTAAGAGGCCTCAAAATGGAACCTGGAGGGCTGGAGCAATCGCTTTAAAAGCTTTTAAAGAGGGAAGTTCGTCAGCATGATGTCAAGTTACCCTGGCAACAGCCAGTTAAGGCCCTCCTCTTCTAGCCAAACCCTTCCCCTTCTCCTCTACACTTTTGTCTCTGTCAGTCTGCAGCAAAAAGCTTTTAGCTGAAAGCCAACAAAGTGGGTCGGGCAGGCAGAAAATCTGCATGTGAAATACGACTCCTCTGGGGACCCAAAGCAGCAGAGTGTGCTGTTGCCTAGGCAACTGGTCTCTCTCCAGACCACTTAGTCCGAGCGTTTATGAGCTTAAAAGCTTTTAGAGAAGTGGCTGGAGGGACATCACAGAGCAAGTGCATTTGCACTTGATATAACGCCCTTAAAACTACAAGAAAATTGAGAAAGAAAATAAGGTTGTTTTGGTGTCAGATCCAAAAACTAGCAGTCAGACCGATTTGGCTTTAATTCGGTCTAAAAAGGTTTTGGAAACACACGTTCATTTTGCAGGCGTGTTGCGACACAAAACCTGTTTAGGTTAGTGTAATTACCCCTCTGGCCCTGAGCCCTTTTTTACCACAGTACATTTGCCCTCAAACACTTCCTCAACTCTGACCGCACCCGAGTGTTTCAGATTACATCTTCTATCACAGCTACAGGGGGCCTCGGACAGGACTTTGGGGGTAGGTAGTGATTTTGGGGGCAGGGTTATCTTTTGATAGATTACCAGCTGAGATGACACACGGTGCATGTGCTGCTTTATAGCTAAATCAGTGTTAACAGCATTATGTGCTTCACTCATCTGTCTAGACGCATCACCTTCACTCTATTAACAGACATTTACATGTATAATCATATAATCAAATAACACACACATACATATCTATGTGTTACATATCTATCTATCTAATATTATATCAATTCATATATCATTATATGAAAAACATTTATCATCTATCTATCTATGTGTCTGTGTTTTGATAGGGTTTGTCGTCAATCTGTCTCCAGCATAGATAGATAGATAATGTTTTTCATATATTAATTGATATATGAATTCTGAATTCAAATTCTGTTTGAAAATGTTTAAATATAATGGAGTAAATATAAAATTACATATAGTTCCAGGATTGTGTAACACACATAACATAAAAGCATTAATTAACAAGCTGGATCATCTGGAAATGCCCTGGTTTTAGTGGGGACCAGATGGTCTGTTAATTTTGTGTCATGATACAATTTTAATTAGAGAGAGAGAGAGAGAAAGAGAGAGAGAGAGAGACAGAAGTCCATCCTATTGCCATCTTGACATATTCTATCTGATTTTGAGAATATTGCAGTAAAATGGCTGTCTACCAACAGCCTTGTCAATAATGCTTTTTGGGGTACATTTTGAGAAATTTTAATGGAAAATAATTGTTTAATATTTATAGCGTGGTGGATAATAAATTGCTATCATTAAATTTTGTTACATATTGGTACTTTATCAGTCACAGGTCACAAAGTGAGCATGGATCCTGCCTATTCTTTTGATTTCGGTTATTTTAGTTGAACATCGCCCCCTACAGAGTCAAATATTTATGCAATAACTATGCAAAAGTGCCACATTTTTTCATGTCAAAGAAAAGTTAAACTGTCAGTTTAAATTGCAAAGAAAATGAATCCAAACCAGCATTTCCTTTTTTTTGAGTGCCTTTAATATTTATTCAGTATTCCAGCAGCTATGTAATATGCAAGAGTTGTTTTGTACATTTTATATTATACAGCAACATTAGTTCTCCTAGCTCCGTTCTCTGTCTTCACAGTTTTCCTCCTGGCAGCAGTGCCATTTTCACTGTTGTCTCCATAGCAACTATCATGAGGAACTTGGCTGGACAATAAATCAAATCATACAAGTCCAATAAAAGAAATTAAAAACTTCACAGTGGAAAAAAACCTAATAGCTTATAAGAAAAAGTTAAATCAATTAAAAGTATATTATAAAAAAATGACACAAGAAAAAGAAATATTCATTTACTTCCACAACATGCTTTTGGATGCAGGGGGAAAAGAATTGTGTACATAAAACCCATACATACAGCACATCAACTATAAATGTAAGCTTACACATTTGCATGTACATACATGCAGTCGTTTCATCAACAGCTTTGTAAACAGGTCCAGCACAGACCTACCGAGAACCGACCAGAAAGGCAACCGGAGATAGTTTGTCCACAGGATACAACTTCAACAGACTTAACAGGGGAGGTTAGTTGCTCTTCATAACCATTTAAAAGGCCCACACCTTCAACTTTGGAGAATATAAACCTTAGTGTTTCCTAAAAAAAAAAAACCACTGTAATTGAGCTTGGCTCAGTTTGCGCACAGGCCCTGTTTGTAATTCTTCACTCTCCGACAGCAAATCCAATCACAAAGAAATGAGTTTTCACTAAATTTGTGCGTTGTCCATCCGTTGGCCGCCAATCTCACCTTGGCTCAACATTTCTATAATACTGATTAACAAAGAAGTTTTTTTGCATTGAATGTCTCTTTCAGTTCCCGGACAGAGATTTGGTTTCCATCCCAAAACCAATGACAATACAGGTTTCTCATTTCGACATTATAAAATAATGTAAGATACAATAAAATAAGTACAAATATAAGTGGTTAATGTAAATACTGCAAACATTTCGAAAACTATGTTGTCAAATAAATACCATGGTTATTACTGGAATGTATATGTTAACAAGTGCCACTATGAGGCAGTAAACATTCACGTTCCAGCATCTAAAACTGCAACTGGAGCTTCAAAAGTTAGCAACAAGTGGCGGCCTCGGTCACACCGAGGACGTAATCGTCTCTTCGCCGAATGATACAGCTACATGCACAGAAGTACCTTTGTTTCGCGTATCCTTCACAGAACTACAATACATTAAATGGTTGAACAGACACCGGTTTTTCGTCTATGTCTGCAGCCCACTAGCCACAAAACTGCACCATACCAAATCTAGTTTCTGTGTGGAGGACGCTAACAGGAATTCTCAAAAAGACAACGGCTCCACCACAATATCGCGCACAGTGTCTTGCAGCTGGCCGTCCCACTTCTGCCAGGCTCGTACGATTTCTTTAGCAGTAGGAGGGCTAATATCACTGAAAAAAACTGAGCGATGATGACTTAGAAACCTTTAAACTTCGTTTTTTTTTGTTTTGTTTTTTATTTCGAAAGTGTCTCAGGTACGCTGAGAAACAAGAGCTGGGAATTGAATTCAGATTTGGCAACACTAACACAAAAAACATTCAGTCTTTGTCGTCCGACTTGAATTTTCAGTCCCTCAGACACTCTTCCTCAGTGATGCCTTGCGCCCTCAGCTCTTCCAAGACGTTGTCGAGATGACCGGAGTCTGGGTAGCCGTGGCCGGTTAGGTTGGAGCCAAACTCAGTCTTGTGATGCACCTCATTCCAAATGACCGTATCTGTCTCGCCCGTAGTGCTGGATGTGCCCACTGAGAAGATCAGCCGGCGGTCCCAAGCAACCAGCAACAGCTTCAACACCTAGTAGAGTAGGAATTGTTTAGAATGGAAGCTGAAGAACCTCATGTGGTTGGAGTTGGAATATGTAAATTAATAAGAGAAGTCATGGTATCTTAAGGCTTTTTAAGACCTTACCAAAAAAAAAAAAAAAAAAAAAGTAAGTTTTTGATGTTTTGATTAATTGATTACATTTTATACTTCTATTTAATATATATATATATATATATATATATATATATATATATATATATATATATATATATATATAATTCAATCATTGCCTTTTGAAGTTTAATAATCACATTAAGCCATATTCAGTTCCTATTTTTCCATCTCTAAATTTAAGACCTTTTTAAATTATGAACACTTTTCTTGTACTATTTAAGATATTTAAAGGGAAAGTTCACCCAAAAATCAATATTTTGTCATCATTTACTCACCCTTTTGATGTTCCAAGCCTGTATGAATTTCTTTCTTATGTTGAACATAAAAGGAGATATTTTGAAAAATGTTGGTAACCAAACAGTTTCTGGTAGCCACTGACCTCCATACTATGGCAGTCAATGGCTACCAACATTTTTCAAAACATCTTTTGTTTAACAGAAGAAAGAAATGCATACAGCTTGACAGAATTTCAATTTTTGGGTGAACTATTCCTATACTATATAGACTTTTTAGAACCTTAAACTTGATAAAACAAAGTAAATTTAAGATTTTTAAGGACCCTCTGGGACCCTGTAAGAGGATGAATGCATGTATGGAGACTCACCAGACGGCCTTTTTCACTGTCAGGGAGGTAGCAGTGTCTTGGAAATCCACGGGCTGTGAAGGGCTTCCCGGGGTTGGGATGCTCTGGACCCTAAAACAATCATAGAGCAGTTTAGACCTACATTATAGTTATATAACATATGCATGCTGTTATATAACACTGCAGCAGCTCGACATATGATGTAGGTGGCACAAATGCCAATGTGAATGAATGCTCTGGACAAGCGCAGTGTTTTAAACAAGCTCTAAATGAAGAGTCTTACCTGAATGCCAGGGGGTATGTTGTAGATAATCCGGATGGTTTTGCAGTCAGGGTGTCCAGGAAGGGAGTGAGGAATGACGTGATATTCCATCTTTCCTGGTGGCTGGTTGCCGGTTTTAACACCGTAGATGGTCTTGCAGGTGGGGCACTGAAGGCTGCCGTCTTTGTTGCCATTGTTGTACATGGCCACCAGGCACTGCAGGTGGTACTGATGCCCACACTGAGACAGGCGACCCACTGACTCTGCTCGAGAAATGCCACCAACACCTGGGCCTTTATAGCCAGATGGGCCACAGAGAGACTCCATACAGATAGTACAATCCTAAGATTCAAATTTAGAACCAAAAAAAATTATTTAATCAAGTTTAATGAATCTAATGTAAGATAATTCAAATAATTATTTTAATTTAAAAAATAACTATTATATTTTAATTAAAATGATTTAAATAATTAACATTCATTTTAAAAAATGAAAAATATTAATCATGTGTGTTTACCTCCTCAGGTGGGTTGCGGACTTTCTGGAGATATCTTCTAACAACTTCTTCTGAAGTTCTCCCTGCTCAAATGAAAGAAAAAGTTCAATAAAATAAGGATTTAGAGAAATAATCTGTCACAAAGATGTGACATGATATATAAAATATAAATATTTTATTATAATCTATAGTTTGGAATAAACTTTTTTTTTTAATGTTCTTGAAAGATGTCTCTTATGCTCAATAAGACTGCATTTATTTGAGTAAAAATACATTAAAAACAGTAAAGGCCGTTTCACACTGAGCGAGATGCGAAAAAGAGAGGCGAATTGCTGACGAACATTGTTCTCACACTGAGCGCAAAACGATTTATCGCCCTCTGCTAATTCACACCTGCACGCTAGATGGCACCAACCAACAATGCATTCTTTCCTCATGTAGCCTATGTATCTCGTATATGGCTTTTACATTGTCCACTGTTCAATATACAGAATTAAATTAAGATAAATAACTTTTGGTTCTTCACCAGAAACACAACTTATCCACAATGCTTGCAAGAATACATCTAAAAATATCATTTCACTTAGCATCAAGCTACACTTCAAAATGTAATTATTAATGTTTTTGCTAAAACCCACTTTAAACCATCATCGAGTGCTTATAATAACGACTGAGATCTAAAATGGATTTTGATTCTATAATAGGCAGATATGCACTCTTTATGGTTTTGATTCAAAAGCGTCATCGCGCTGAACATTCACATCGATTTCCGCGTTCAGTGTGAAAAGGCCTTAATAGTGTGAAATTTTCATTTCTGATATTAAATAATAATAACTAAATCATTATTGATAACATTTCACAATATTAATACAATGTTTATATTGTACTTTGAAAAAATATTTTCTATTTTGTGAATTTTTTTATATTGTGAAATTATCAATAATTATTCAATTTATAATTATTTAATATATATGTACACACACACATACACAATGCCTTGCAGAAGTATTCAAACCCCTTCATTTCTTTTACGTTTTATGTTGCAGCCTTACATTAAACCGCTTTAAATTACTTTTTTTCCCACAACAATCTACACTCCACACACCATAATGACAAAGCAAATAACAGGTTTTTAACATCTTTGCAAA